>WBMY01002351.1:1564245-1708703 GCA_013397315.1 Donacobius atricapilla | reverse complement strand
CTTTTTTTTTTTTTTTTTTTTTTTTTTTGGCTAGTAAATGTTCCTTGCTCTCATCTCATAGGAAACATAGAAGGTAAAATATAATCTTTCTCAGTGGCAAAATCTTTGTCACCTTTAGTAAAGCAAGTATTTTACTCTGAAACTCAGGGTAAAAGGAAACTGGTATTTCTGTTCAGCTGAATGGTAAATGGATGCCAACTATTTAAAATATTTCTAATGTGAAAGAATAGCATTTGGTTTTCTCATAAACCTACAAAGGATTTTGTATCCATGTGATAGTTTATCTGACTTCCAAAAACACAAGTCTTATCTGGATGTTGATATTACTTCTGTATTTTCAAAGCAAGGCATAACATTACTTGGTTCACAATATTGACACCAAGTGTCAGGATGCTAACAGGAAGAATGGTGATGTCTAATGCTAATGCCTTTGATATAACTAGTAAATGTCAGTCTCTGCTATTGTTATTTCTCGTGTCTTTTCCCTATCCAAACAGATGTGTTCTTTGAAGATACTCTATAAAACATATTTGGCAGGAAATACCCTGGGTCTGTTTATCACATATTTTTATAGGAAGGTCTGAAATTAAGACATCAGAACTCTTGCATTGGATCTGTTTTACCAACAGAATAAGGATAGCAGTTTTAAAGGAGGTAGTTACAAACATATGGGCTTCTGTTAGAGTTCCTGTTCCTGAAGGCTATTTAAGGAAGTCTTGTAGCTATTCTGGTTAGAGTAGACTTAAATTGAAGCTGAGCACTGTTGACACTCTTTTAAGATGCAAACAAACCATTCTAAACAGCAGGAGATAAAAATACAGTCATGTCCTGTCTCTATTGTACTCTAATTTTCCGGTTGGCTGATTACTATTGACTAATTTGGTAATCCAAAGGAAGTTTGTATCGAGATCTTTTATTGCATCTAACTGGGGGGGAGAGGTGGGAGGGTGTGGGGGAGTGTGTTCTGTGAGTAAAGTCAGAAGTTCAGTGCTTAGAATATATGGAGAATTTGTCTCATTGATATTTAGGATTTGTAACTCAGCAGAGATATAATCCCATCATTTTACTCCTCTGACAAAATATAGAAGATACAATGGAAAACTACATTGTCTGATATTTTGAAGAATTTATGATGTATAGGGTTATCTGCCAAGGAGTTAATAGCATTTTCTGCAATAAACTGGTTAATTTGCTCCTAGAGAAGGCATTTATTGCATTACAGTTATAAAGTTAGAAGTATGACAGACAAGTGAGAGGAAATGAAAACTGAAAAAGGTGATCCAGCTGCTGCCATAACATTGTACAGATTTGGAGACTAAACTGCTTTTATAACATGAGAAGGACAAAGAATATAATCTATACTATTTTATCTATTTTTCTTTCAATTACACTTGATACTTCACAGAACCCATGTTATTATTTAGTATGTTTGTTTAGCAATATAACGCATCTGCTACTGCATCAATTTTGTGCATCAGCTCTCTATAGCATGCTGGTTCCAGGGTGCTGTGCGTTCTTTGTTGGCACACATGGTTACTGTGTTAAGTATACAAGAAAAATTAAACTGTGTCTGGCATATTCCTGGAAGTTTAAATGTAGAAAAACACTATTCTAATTTTTTCCTCTCCCTCCTTTTCTTTCCATGAGCTGCCAAAAAAAGTTTTAATTGAAATCCATCAGTTTTTCTGCTGCTAATAACTTCTGTAATGTATTTTCAGCCAGCTGTGTTGCATGTTCAGTTTTTGCTTGATTTTTTTTTGTTTGTTTCTTTCTTTCTTTTAAAATAATGGAGTATTTTTGTAAAACATTATGATTTCTATGAATTTCTGTTAAGTCTTGATTGGTCCTCACAATAGTGGTCTTTTGAGAAGGATATAGAATTTATGCCAGATACTAAAGCCATGAAGATAACCATTCTACATCAGTAATAAAGATGCACAGTAATTTTATAAAATAATATACACAACCTCAGCCTCTGTTTTGAAAAGCAGGATAGGAGAGATGACCAAAACAATAGATGTGTTGTCCAGCACCCTCAACAAATACTTGGTTGCACAGTGACTCTCATGGTGATTACCATGAAGGTTATTCCTCACCTCACACAGTTCCAGGTCTATCTTCTTGGATTTTTTTCATGATGTTCTTGTTTCTTCATCAGGTCTCATGCTCTCAGCTTGAGCTTTTTGTTTTGGTTTCCAAACCTTTTTCCTTCATTCATTGTCAATGTCTCTGTCTTGCCCACTACGTCCTTTGCTGGCCCTATCACTTCAGGTCCTCTTAGCTCTCTTATCTTGCCATTTAGTTTATGTTCATTCTGGTTTGACAACTCCTAGTTCCCTGCCTGAATTCCCTGTTAATATGTCTCTCTCCTGTTTTACCTCTGCATCCTTGTAGACTCTTCTGTATGCAACCATTCCCAATTTTCACTCATTCAAAATCCATATACATGCTTTTGAATCTTCAGACCTTTTCTTTTTATCCTAAGAAATAAGGCGCAGCTTCACTGTTGGTTGATGCTAACAGATGTACAAGTAGAGAAATGCAATTATCCAGGAATTATGTACAAATACTGTTTATTTATCAACTTTATGCCAAAATGTAAATTCATCTTTTTCAGTGTATTCTTGAATATACTTTGTTGCACTCCAAACCTGCGTGTCAGTGATAAAGGAAACACAACTGATATTTAAAGCCAAGGCTTTGTTGTCAATATAGTTGAAATCTTAACAATCTAATCAGAGAATTATTGTAAATACAGATGTAATTATTAAAGACCAAGAAAATAGAGTTTTGTCACATAAAATTACAATAATAATAATAAATTAGAATTTTTATACACAGACTTCCCACTGTTTACCTTTTCTATGGCATTATATTGACCCTTTCTCTTCCTTTCTGGGTCTTAATATTGATACCACCACTGTTCCTTATTCAGGGGCAGTTCACTGCGAGTCATTGATGTCCCAAGCTCTTTGCTGGGAAAAGCTGGATGTTGGTGGGGTTTCTTCCTTTAATCTCCTCTAAGGTTTACCTGGGACTTGTTTTGTGTTTTCCAGCTTGCCCACAATACTTCTGAATTCTCCCTGTATAATGTTTTATTTAGGTTAGATGCTTGTTCTTTCTTCTCTTTGTCCTACACCCACTTTTTCCCAGCTCCCCAGCATTCCTTTCTTTACCTGACCTCTGGTTTGTAGGTCTGCCATCCAAGGGACAGCATGTCCCCTTAATCTTATCATTCTACTCTTGTATCCTGAACCTGTGTCCCTACTTTTCAAGCTGCCTGTTATCGTACCAGACCTGTATTCCTCTGCAGTGTGCATTATTTATAAATACTTAATTCTGTATAGAATAACCACATTTTTTCCACTACTTGTAAAACACTAGGTTTATAACTCAAGAAGAAAAGCAAAAGTTAAGTAAATTAGGCATACCTAAGTTGTGTTTCTTTTTTTTAATAGTTATTATGATAAAACGTAATTAAAACAGATATTGAGTCAGGTCAACAGCAACTCATAAAAAAATCTAACAAGCTTCATTCCTGTGGCCTTGCAAACTCAGGACAATGCCTACAGAGTTTAAAATCTGGGTCAAAATCTGAGTTGAAACAAAGGAATCTTTTTTAAGCTTCAGTGAAATTGTTGATGGAAAAAAAAAAAGAGAAAGCAGTTACTGACTTCCTTTAGGTTTTGTTTTTCAAAAGCAACATTCCCATTACAAATTCCTTAGAAACACCTTTGTTTTAGTGAGCCACTTCATTGAAATTTATTTTAAAGTGTGAAAGCCAGAGTCTGTCAGGAAATATGTCTAAAACACTACAAATTAAGTGGTGCTCATGGGTGATTTTTTTGACTTTTGGGGCAAATATCTCTCTAAGGTAGTCTTCCATATCAGTGCTGTGACGGTGCTCAAATGTTTGCACCTAACAGGGAGAAAAGAATAGCAACCAGATCGTAACAAATTTTTCTGTGCTTGCATTGTATCTGAATCAGATTTCCTCTCTGTAGAAGAGTAATTGGGTATTGTTTCATTTTTTACTCAGTTCTTTGTTTATATCTCTGTACTATTCTATACAAAGCAAAACATTAGTCCCCAGCTCATCCTGAGACTGCTAGAAGTCAAGCAGCACAATATATACTAATTTTAATCATCACAGTACTTTGGATACCTTCTGCATGGTCCTGCATTGGACACATAGGTATCTTGATACCAGCAGAATTTCACGTATGACTTGGGTTTTGTTTGTGTTGCTCAAATGATGAATTTAGTCCAAGACTGCATTCCTGGACTGGAAATTAATATTATAGGCTTAGAAATAATTGTTTTTAATCAACTAGAGCAATAGTTGATTAAAAATAATTTAAAAATAGCTTGTTTTTAAATATTCTTTTTATCATTTTGGTACATTAGGTATGGAAAGAATTTTTTTTTCCATAATAAGCAATAACTAGGGTGGGGTACTGTTGTTCATTTCTTAATAAAGATGATTTTCTGAAATAAGTCCCAGTGTTCAAAACTAAAAATCTCTGAACACATTATCCCTAGTGAGTGATGAGCTGTGTTCTCTGCTCACATTTATTCCTGTGCAATGCAGAAAGGATTTTTTTTTCTAGCTGTGTCTCAAACACTGTTAAATCAGTATATAAGATCATACTTCTGCCAGCTTTCATAAATGACTAAATGTGGATTTTTAAGCTCTCCAAATCAGGAGGCTTGAAATACTTTTCCTGTTGAGTTTTTTTCTATTTTTTTTCCCATTCATTCTTAACCATGGGTTTCAGTAGAGAATGTTACTGAGACCTACTCCACACGGCTTCGAAGTCTTGGTTGGTCAGATCTGGATCACTGATGTTAATCTACAAAACAGTAGTTCTTGAAAACTGGGAAGACCCAGGTTTGTATCTGAATAGTGAATTTTGTCTATAATGGCTACTGTTTCCTAATCATACATCTCCTGTATTGATCACATTTCTTTTCTAGCTGTTTCTTTTCTAATGACAACACTCCAGGGGTTTGTCACACCACATTAGTCTTACAACACTTACCTAGCACCATGAGGGATCTTTTACTGGAGATTATAAGCACTACATAATGCAAATAAATAATAAATAATGTTATCAACAGCCTGGAAGGCTTGCAATATATTCCAAATGACTCACATACCTTTGGAGCTGAACATTTACTAGTCTGCCTTAAGATTCAGTAAAATATATTCCACTGTGACCCAAATAAAAAGGGAGCTTTTTCAGGTCAGTATTGGTTATTTGTAGTAAACTAATATCTTTTGCAGGAGAGCATGTCATACTTGGCCAACCTTCTGTTTGCTCAGCTGGATAAAAGTTTTGTTTTCTCTGCAGATCTTAGAAAACATAAGTACTCTCTCTGTACTCTCGTTTGCATTAAGGATGAGTTAGAAAACTGATTGCTCAGATCGATACCTCTTTATAGCAGCAAGTCTTTCCTTTGCTATGTTCATTCTGGAGATGCTTTTACAATTTCAGCAGTGTAAAGGTACCAGTATTATCTTCATCGAATGAAAGTGTCAGGACTTACTTGAAATTAAAGGCTGAAAAGTGGTTATCTTGCAGCACTGCAGTGGACTGCTAAACATTAATTATAGATTAAGACCTTGAGTCACTTGAATAAATGACACTAAAAACAACTGCTCTGAGAGGCTTGCTCAGGAGTGCCAAAATCTATTTATGATGGCATTCCATAAGGATATATGAGCAAACCAGTAGTGGCAATCAGTCCTGTTTCTCAAAAACAGATTACATGAGAGCCTGGTCTTAAGGACCGCACTTACTTAAAGAGGAAAAAATAATCCACAATTAAAATAATTACTTTTTCTTCTCTTGAAATAGAGAGGAATGCTAAAGCTTGTTAATTGATTGTAAAAGAAAAGGGAAACGAGATGTTAAATGTGATTAACATATGCTGACTTTGCCTTACTGAAATGTTTACTTATGAGTCCAGCACTGCTGTCACAGACAAAATGAGTCTATTTGTCTTACTTTAGTCTCTGAAGGACTGTTGTCAGCATTAGTGAGGTATTGTGTGTATTTACATTAGCATATATACATGCTGTCAAAGGAGTTGGCCTTTCAGGACTGAGGAAAACAGGTTAGAAATGGTTACTATCTTCATGGTGAATGTTCATATCTGATTGTAACATAGCTCAAGAGCTCTATAATCATAGATTGAAAAAATATGTTGTAAACCTGCAAGCAATTGCATTACCCTTTTCTATATGAGTGTAAGCTTTGTTCTGGCTTTCAAGATACAGCTACAGTTCCTGTTGGATTTAAGCTACTGAGAGCAGGGTTAGGTGTTCTATTATGAAAGCAGGTTCTTCATATTGACATGTGATCAGTGATACAAATTAAATAGCACTTAGAGTTATCCACGTTGAAGCTTATGGTTCAAACAATTCACTCAAAGTTCTAATTGACTAGGGTAGCTTGTTGTATGATGTTTGATTGTAGTAAATCAAACAAAAAAGTTTGATACACCATTGTGGTAAAAAAGGAAGGATGCTTCCTTTCCTTGTACAGCTGGGGCCATTACAACTGTGTAGCAGGATGGGAAAAAAATTTTGGAGCAGAACACATGCTGCCTCTTAGAATAATCTTACAAGATTCTTCCCACAGTTCTTCAAGCATCAGTGTGCTAGACATAGACAAATTTAGTCTCAAATTTCAGAATTTTCAACAAAGTTTCAAAAGTGAGAAGACATCACTGATCTCATCTTTCATCACAAATATTTTATCACTCATCTTTCATGCAAATCCTCTTTAGCCTATCATGGTCTTAGCCTTGCTTCATTTGGATAATATTGCTTAATATTTTCTTATGGCCTTCATGCTGATTTTTTAGTGCTTTTCAAAAAAAGCTTTGAACCAAGACTGTGCATGGTAGTCTTATCTGGTAAACAGCAAGTCATATTGTGGAGATACATAGCAAAATGCATTAGAGAAGCCAGAAACGGTAATATGGAAATAAACTTTTTTATTTTCTGTGGTTTTCAGTACTTCTATTTTATGTTACCTTGAAATAAATTTAAAAACAGCATTCATACTGCACCAAAATAGAGTGGAGTGTCTAAAAACATTTTTATTAACAATTTCTTTGTACAGGTGGCAAATCAAATTTAATGTACTTCTGTCACAGATTTCACAAGGATTCATTTAGTTTATTTCATACATCTTGTGGTGTAGAGATCACTTGGGAAAATACTACCTTTTAACCACTCTATTTTAAATTTGAAATTTTAGATAAACTTTTTTACTTTGTGTGTAAAAGCCTGCACTCAGAGCTAGTGACACTGATTTTTACATGGGATCTACAGGACTTGTATTCATAAATAATAGCATTGTCAGCTACTTAAAATTGGCATACTGAAAGAATAGTTAAATACGGAGAGATTTTGGGTAGAATGTGGAGGATGAATATTCCTTTATTATAACTTCTATATATGATTAAATAGTAGAAAAATTGATTTGCAAATGGTGCACGGTATAGAAATGATAAATTAATTTCAGCCTACCATAGATGTGTTCAGATTTATTTGATTGCCCTGAAGTCCTCAAAGAAATAGTCAGAAAATCAACATATCTGCTTATGTTGAAAAGTACCAGAAGATTCAGGTAAAAAATATTCTCTTCAAACTCCAAAACTAGTTTTCCTCAGGCTTATGTTCAGCATGTGGGCATCCTAGGAGACAGCGGCAGAATTATCTAGTATATTATGATACTGCATAACATAGTCTGTACTAGACTTGGGGAGAAAAATGCACACACAAGCCACTGATTTTTTTATCTGAGTCAGTGAATTTTTAAGGAAATTAATGTATTTGTAGAAATCAACTGCTGCAGAATTTTCTAATCAAGAAAGGCAAGAAATTTATGATTATTTACTCATTGTAAATAATATAGCTAACAAATAAGTTTTCTCAATAGGTTGAAAACAGAGAAATTGTAATACAACCTTGCTAATGATGTTGAAATTTACAGGTTAAGCATACGTGTTATGTACTGACAGGGAAATATAAGGCAACAGAAAGAGTCCCAAAAGTATTTATTTAAAAGTAAAATAGCTTAATATTAGCTACATTTCTGGTGGCTTTTTAATCTTGCAGAATGGGGGGTTTTACTTAATCTCTCCGAGACAAGAAAGTCACCATTTTGTTTTGGATGATTGTGGCATATATCTATAAAATTAAAATGCTTAGATATTTTAAATGCAGTAGTCTTTAAGGGGAAAAAAAAATAAAACCCCAAGACATTCAATGGACAAATAAACAAAGATTTGAAAATAGTGAACAAAGAAGTAGCATAATGGAAGCCCAAGAGAGACTACAGAAACAGCACAGCAGGAAGATGCATACACTTGTAAGGTATAAGAATCCATAAATTCGCTGAAGCCACTTAGTAGACATATCAAATCCTGCTTATTGAAACTGCACCCAATTCTGAAAGCTACAAAGTTTAAATGAAGAAAGCAGTCACAACCAAACATAATGTCAGATTCGGACATTCTAGGGAAATCTGTCTTTAATGCTCTTCATACTGCTCTCAAAAGATCAGAGAATCTTTCTAAACTGCCTGTTTCAGTAGTATTTTTGCACAAATATGTGTGCTGAGTACTGGCCCCAAAACATCTTCCTTGTAAGTTATGCTGACATATTTGTGCTTATTCAACTTTCTTTTTTCATTTTCTTATTTTTTATGGTGATGGTATTTATATTAACAGACTAAAACTAAAGTGTTCTGGGAATTTGCTGAAAGAAACAATGCATAGCATTTTCAGGATAATCTGGTTCTGGTCAAGATATGCATTAAAAAAACCCCTTAATTTAGAACGGCTGAATGAGTGTTTTAAGGCAAGTATTTTCATCTTCACCATCAAGTTGCTTATCTAGAGCAAATACTAAATACGAAATCGGTTTGAAAATTTTGGTGTTGTTTTGTTTTTCATTTACTATTAAATGAATCTATTCAAACAGGAAATTTTAAAAAGATACATGTGAGTCTAGGGGTCAGTATATTCTGGACTTGATCCCTTAAGGCAGAGAATTTTACCCAGATTTTGAAAACTCCTTTAGTTCAGTTACCCTTGATCACAGGAAAGATTTCACAAGGTCTGAAACTCCATGTCTTGCTTCTTGTATTGACCTACCCTACCTCAAAGAATAACCTAAAAGCTACTCTGTGTATACAGCCTTTACTCCCATCTGATTTTTATTGATGTAAGTGTAAAGACAGCTTGGGCCCAGCATGCTACAAACACCAGTGGGCTCCTTTCAACTCCAGTTGCACACTCCTGCATATGCACCACCCTTCTCAGCGACAACAGATGTAGACAGGCTGTATTTGATAAGAAAAAACCCCGTCAAAACCATATTTAAATGCTGCATATTGGTGCAGTACAGGCCCCGAAGATTTACAGTACTAGGTGAGAATGAAAGAGAGAGAAAATATTTATGGTGGGTAATGTCTAGAGATTCAATTAATACATTATTTTATTTAGCAGGACTTTGGAAGGCAATTGGTAGTCAGACTCTGGAGGGCAGCTTATATGACTGTCTTAAGTATCCAACACATCAACAGACCAGATTTTGTTCTCTCACTGTTTTCCAGGTTCTTTGACCACAAAAATATCTGGGAAAGTGGAATAAGTCCATCTTTAAACACCCACAAAATTCAGAGAAGCAAGATAATTCATTTTCCTGGCATGTCTCCTTAGTCATTGCTAAGTAAATGGAGTCATGCCATGACAGTATTTTCATTATAGCAAAGATCTGAATGCTGGAGACAGGGCTGGTGTTGTCAAAGTCAATTTGCACTGAATCTCAGTTAGTCTTTACCACTCTTTTTTGTCAAAGAGGGAAAGTCCTGTATTCTTCATAGAATGGAAAAAAAAATTGAGTAGGACAGACAAGACAACTGGAGTCTTGGTGCTTGTGAAGGAGAGCACTTGGCAGTGTTGCGTGTTGTTACTTTAATATGACAGGACAGGAAAACAACCAATCCTAAGTAACAGTTATTGCAGTCACAATCTCTGAATTTACTCTAAATGTAGGCAAATCACTCCTGCAGTTTGCTATTCCCAAAGGCTCAGTTTGCAGAGGACTTTTAGAACAGCATCCAAAAGTATGAAGCCAATAGCTAAACTCAGGCAGCCAGCAAAAATTGTTCTAAAAAAGGTGGTAGAAAAACAGTTTCTTTACCTGTGTTTCCCAGCTACAGTGAAGGTAGGCGTCTTACAAAAGCAGTTAATTTCTTTTTTTTTTTAGTAAATAAGAGAAAGATTAGCTGAAATATCTGCTCCTTGGTTACAGCCAGCAGCTGCGAAATCTGGTTTCATGGCCCTTCCCTTTGCATGCCTGCTTGGAGACTGAACTGAAAATGAGATCTCTTACATTAAAGCACTCTGTCCTAGCCATTAGTGCTTGCTGGAGATTTCTCTAAAATCCTCTTGTGATACTTGAGTTGCTGTAAATAACAGTCATTGAAGCAGGACCTTGTAACAGTCTCTGGAACTTCATTTCTGAAAGATTCCACCATTATTCTTTTGAGTTAAGTGTGTTAGAGAACATAAATGAAATGAATAGATGTTTCAGCTGACATGGACATGCAAAACCTCACTAGAAACTTTTCAGTGTTTGTATAGGGATGCTTTGAATAGCTTGATGGTTTCAAGAACTGGGATGTCATGGAGGGTTTTTAATCCTGGTTTTCAGCGATTTATTGAACCCTATACATAATGTTAGCTCTTGTATGACAAAGGATCAGGATTTTATTTTAATAAATCAATAGTTCATACTTAACCCTTTTCAATACTTGTGACTTTTATATACCTCCACTTTATCTACTCTCACTTATCTAATTTCAAGGCTGAAAAACCCTAGACTGTGTAGGCATTTTTTCTCCAGGAAATTGTTCTCTACTTTTAATCATCCTGTCACTGTTCAACGCCTTTGCAGTTTTGTCATGATCTTTTAGGATGTGGGCACAGGGTGAGGTTCAGGACAAAACTGGATATGATGTTACTGATATGAGTCCCCTACTTATATACTGAAAAAAAAATCTGCCTTGTCTGTTTCTTTCTCACTAATTGCTAATAATTCAATTGCACTAAGGATATATATTTTTTTCGACCAATTGCAAGCTGATATTTTCACAGGGTTGTCTGTTAGCATTTCAAGGAGATATGAGTTTTTGGGGGCGGAGGATTATTTGGGATTTGGGGTTTTTTTGGCAGAGGAAGTGTTATATGGGACAAGATTGTCTGTACCTTTGGCTGCTGTCTCAGTTTGAAGCAAAGTGTTGTTTATTTCTAAATCTTAATTGAATAAAAAGATAACCCTCTTCTAGATTTCAACAAGGTTTTTAACCACTTTAGTATTTTCAAATGCTGATCATCTTTGTGAGTCGGCCTTAACAACACCTTTAGCACATATATATGCATACTCTCAGTGCATATACAGCCAAGTTTTAACTATCTTTGTTCTTGAGGTGGAAAATCCTGCACATCAGGAGTGCTTCAGTCTTGAATTCTGTTCTGTGTTCAGTCTGCTCTTGGAGATAAACTTTTAGTTTCATCACATTTTGGTAGGAATAGCAATCTCTTCATCACTGTGAGCACTCCAGTGCCTGGCAACCTACCATGTGTGAAATGAGAATTATTTTGGTTCTCAAAACAGTCTGTCTGCACTTGAATCTTCCTTCAACTTCATCTTTAAAATTGCATCATCATTAAGGAAAGCCATGGTAATATGCAGCTGCTTTGGGAAGGTGAGGAGGAGACAGCAGACACTCAGTTCCAGTGGTTTGCTGCATACAGGTCTGGAAACAAATGCCCAGGACCCATCTGTGCGGAAGCAGCCACTTTCCTGTTTCAGTGGACATCTCTACCAGAAACCTGTTTTTGCAAACAAGGGAATTGTATTTTTCATAGTTTTTGATAACACTTCCTAAGGGCCACACCTTTTTGATTCTCAGCAAGAAATGTTTTGATATTCTTTTTAGACTTGGATGTGAAGTTAGGTTTATGGCCAAAAAAGTGTTTTCTTCTTTTGACCATTTAAGGTCTGCTATATTGACAGAAACCACATACCAGCAAGGGACAGAGACACTTCAAAATTCAGTGAAACAAAAGTTCAGATATGTCCATATTTGTCATTATATTTCCAAAGAGTTTCCTGATCTTTCTTAGGCTTAAGCCTGTGTAATTATTATAATAAAATACATTTATAAACCTGCATTTATTGAGATGCATTCCTCTAACAAAACAAAAAAGGATCACCTTGCTGCAGTTAATTTGTTTATTTCATTTGGATAGTAGCCACGGCCTCCTGAAATTTTTTTCATGATCTCATGAGGAGTTTCATTGCCTAGATTTTGTTTTCAGAAAAATAAACTACTCCAATTGGATGGTGCTAACCAGCTATATATTTTCTAGCTGTTCCTATTCCCTTTAAAGTTTTTTGGGCTCTGTTTTTTCAGGTTTTTTTAATCTGGTTTACTCTGGTTTGGGTTTTTTTGTCGGGGGCATGTACAAAGGGGAGTGGGTTTCTTACATCAAGGGCTTGTTGCTGATAGTTTTCTATTTCTTATTGATTTCTGGCTAAGCTTAGTAGAGCTAAAATCAGTTGTAGAGGTTGAGTAGGCTGTTTAGTGGTGCAGTACGGTGAAGAAAAAGTTCTTAATGAGAAAAAAAATCTAGCTGCAAAACAGAAACACTACAGTTGCATAAAGCACATGCTTTACTGAAGGTCTGGTTCATCTGTTCACTATTATCCTGTTCTCACCTGGAAGTGCTGAATTCCTAAACTGAGCTGCCAAGTCCCATTGTTTGGGGTTTTTTAATACCATACTAATATGAGGAGTAGGCATGACTATAGCTTTGCCATGTGACAATTACTTTGTTAAAGTTTGTTCATGGCTGATTTTGGGTTTTTTTTTTCATATTTAGAATGACCCAACAAATATTTCAGGTTGTTCTTTTATTCCCATGGATTTTCTGTAGTTTATGATAGTGATAAGAAGCACACAAACCAGATTGCTTGCAATGGTATTCCAAAAGCAGTCCAAAGAATCAGGTCCTTTAAGGGCATGCCTTTCCTGATTTAGTAAACAGCTGGATGGATTGCCTGGCACTGATGCCTTCTGACATGAAACATCCTTCATCTTTGCTACTAATGGCATCTGGACTCTTCCAGCTGCCAAAGTGTGTTAGGAATTGTTTGGTTCAAGTGCTAGCTGAAATGGTCTAGATGGTTATATTCTGGTACCAAGAAATGTTCCTGGGCCTGGACACCTGGGCTGTGCTTGAAGTTAATAGTACAGAAGAATTTTCACTGTGTCTCAGGAGTGCTGGTTTTTCTCGCTCCTGCTCTAATGTGTAATAACTAGAGAGCCTTGTGGAAAGATAGGTCAGGTGCTACAATATTTCACTTGCCTTCTATTTATATGGGAGCGAGTCAGGAATAACTGTCCCATGAAGAATGCCAGGAGTGAAGACCTACAGTTTCATTTTTGGTAAATATCCTCAACTTCTTGGGTATTATTTCATTACCAGACACCCAGTGCCACATCTTTAACTATCCATCCTCTTAATCTGAGAACCCTAATCTAAGGATAAAAATCTTGAAATTAAATTTTTTATTCACATGAATAGGACTCATTTTTATGAGGAAATAGAGAACTGAACATAATGGGGAGGTAAAACAGTCCAAAAGGTTTGAAGTAAAAATACAGTGAGCATGAGGGCAGTTGAAATTAAACAGTCAGGATTTAAAATTTGTTTGAAATCCTGCCTTAGTACACATGTTTTCTTTGAACTTCTGCAAGCCCTAAAGGCTCTCATGTGACTGAGATTGAGGGCACTTGCAAGCAGTTATGAAGACAATGGAGCCCATTTAATTGCAGCAGCCAGTGTATAATCCCGCTCCCATTTCCTCTATAGAAATGAAACAGTCCATCAGGTAAGGCTGAGATCAATGTGGGCCTTCTCTGATGTGTGGTCAGTGCAGTAAGGGCCTTTAGATAATTGTAGCAGGCAGCCAATTCATCTTGATACACAGGGTATAAGAGACAAAATACAGCTTTAAATGTCCATCTGGGTTTTGGAAAGTAGATGTTTCTTGATGTGTCAGACTGCTGTGTGATTAAGTAGATCATCTGTGTCAAAACACATAGAATTTCAATTCCAGAAATGCTTCTGAAAAATATCATGTGTCTCTAACAGTGGAGACTTTGTTGGTTCTTTTTTAGTAGCTGTCTATTTTTTGGTTTTGTTTTTAGACAATTGTTGTTTCTGTGCATTGGGAACCAGAAGAGGGGAAGGAAGTCAGTTGAAAGTGGTTTCTCAATCAGCAGCAAAATGTATCCTACCGCATTGGCTTGTGCCATGGAATTTCTCAAAACTGTTACGGATTCATATTTTTAAACTGAACTCAGAAGACAGTTTTTTGTTTGGGGCGAGGTTACTTTCTTTTATTTGCACTTTAGTTTTATTATTGTCACCTTTTGTTAAACAGAGAAATTTTGAATTTGTATACCTGCAAAGTCATTTAATTTGCATGTAAGTCATCTTCATACCAGATATTTCACTAATTTATCTTCAGAAATAGTTCGGTGAGTTTTTTGCCAAAAAAACCCAAACCAACCAACAAATGAACAAAAAATTCCCAACCAGTAAAACCAGTTCAGTAGGAGTATTATATTTCAAAGAAGACTTTCTACATGCTGCATAGGCACATACCTATTAACTCACTTTTAATGTGACAAATTTTTTAACCCACTTTCTTCTCCTTTGGTATATTTTCCCAGTCTGGAGACTAATAAAAAAAAGCAAAATTATGGTTTCAAACTCTAGATACTCCCATAGAGAAGTAGACTCCCATACTAAAGTAGACTTTAGTAAGAAAGACTAAAAGAGTCATTCTGTGCTGAAAACAGACATTAAAACTCAAACCCACAAAATTTATTTTTAAGGCAGTTGCTGCTAGTTGTTCTTGCTGTTCATACAGTTGCTACATGGCAGTGTAGCAGCCCACTGGCAGAAGTCAACTGTTGTTGATAGCGGTATTGCCATAGTATTACCTTTTCACTGAATAAGACAGGGAACAAAAAACCCTAATAATAGGGTTGCTTACCTTCACAAATAAAATGAATATCTAGAGAAAAGAGTATTTTTACAAAGCTGCTTAAAACAATGCTAGGAAGTATTAATAATGAAATTAAATTATTAAATATCCATTACAGAAAAACAACATAAATGTTTCATATCTATATTTGTGATATAGCATTTGCAGGTGCAATTTCAGTAACTAATGAATGCACTTATAATGTGGACATTTAGGTAATTTAAATGTGAAGATAATTGGATAATTGCTTGTTCTAATAAATTAGTATTAACAGGAAGGAATTGTAGAGAAAGAAAGGTGTAACTTGAGAGGTTTTGGTGTTATTTTGTTTATTTCTTTACTAGCAAAACATTATCATCATGAGGCTTTTGATCCTGGAAGTTTGTTTTGACATAACTTCAGTGACTTTCTTGTATACAGGAAAAGAGACAGGTACTAAGTGCAAGATTTGTAAGGACAGCTTGATTTCCAATCCAAATTCTATTCAGGTTTCTTAAAACAGGGATATTTAAACCTTGGAGTGATGTCTCTGGCAACTATTATTTAAAGGTTGGGGGGTTTTTCTTTGGTTAGTTGGTTGGAGTTTTTTCAGGGGAGGAGAGGCATGTGCTTATTTTGGGATATTGTATTCTGATTTTAAAGGAAATAACTCTAATCTTCATGAGAGAGGTTTTTATTCAGCTCTCCTGCTTCCTGTTTAGAAGCTACCCTACTTGAAAACTATATAAAGAACTGAACATACATTTTTCTTGTTTGTTTGTTTTCTTTCCAACTCAAGCAACAGTTTTAATACTACAGTGATTTTTTTTTTTTTCAAATTCGGAAAAGAGAAAAGTAGTAAAAAGTATGACAAAGAGAGATAACATCAATTCTGTTCAGGCTAGCAACATTACTAGGGAACAAATTTCACTTAAAATAATTTTTGGTCCTAGTGTGAAAAAAAAAAGGAAAAAAAAAACATGCAACAAGTCAAGTTTTCATTCATTTCCATCTGCCAGTGGTGTTAGTATGCCTTCTTTGGTTTCTAACAGCCAGTGTGTTGGTAGAATTGGGAAGAGACAAATCATCTCTCGTACCCGCCCCCTTCTTGATGGTAGGAAATAAAGATCTAGAAACTGGCAAACACATGAAACAAACTACTAAAAATTTAAATCACTCTAAATCTCATATTTTCTGGTAAAATAGATAAAATTTCTATTTAATAACATTAGCAAGTTGGGGTTTTTTGTCAAGAAAAATGTGATTTAATTAATCTTGTGTATTCTATTGGGTATGAGGTGATATGAGATTCCCCAGATAATTTCCATTTCCTTTGGGAGTCTTGGGTCTTCAGGCTTTGCACGGAAAGAAAGGCAGGAGACAGCTGGGTTGTTAAGGCTGCTGGAAATATGGCATGTGCTGTTTTCTGTAAACTGTTGTCTACAACTGGAAACATGACAATTCATTGACATTATGGTATAATCACAACAGGCATATTTTATATACACTGTTGTAAAATTTGTTGTGCCTCAATTGGCATCTGAATTAGAGGTTTTCAAGTTGGCAACACAGTTGGAAGTAAGATTAAAAGTCATCTTGTCTGCATTGTTTCTGCCACAATAAAAATGTCCACTTGTTAGGCTTTTGAACATATTCTCCCTCTTTTAACAAAACTATATCTTTCTCTTTGAGTTTAATCTGCTTCCATATATTTTGCATCTTCTTTCTGTTTCAGTGTTCATGTGTTAAAGCTGTACATTGAAGGTGAAACAGAAATGCCTTCATTAATACTTAAGTTTAATGCATGGAAATATATTGCCCAGGTTTTTAAGTGATCAGTTCTGGATTTCATGCTTCTTCTGAGGAAGTTAGACACATTCATAAAATTTATGAGATCTAACCAAAATTGACCCTGATTTGAGTGAAGAGTTGGACAAGTAGTCATTCTGAAGTTCCTCCATTCCATCCTTTGTTATTCTGTGATTCAGTTGTCTGAAAATCCCAAACAATAGTACCCAAAAATAAATTTACTGCTATGCAGCCAGTTACTTACTCCGGCTTAGTGGGGATTTTAATGATCAAGCTCTTGATACCATACCAGATAAAAATCAGAATTTCAAGTATGTAATAAGAAAATGATGATAAGAAATAAAGGAATTAATCTCCATTAAAAATGGATTTTAAAAAGAAACTTGAAGGGCACATCTTGGGAAAAATAGATGTTTTGAATAATTTATAATCTCTCAAATATTAAACAGGAGCAGTCTTGAGCAGTGTTGTCTTTGTGGTTTGAATGTGATTTTACAAGTGTAAGCAGATTTTTAGGTTCTTTTAACTTTTACATAGAACAATTTTTGATCAAGGGGGTGTACTCAGCCACTCCCATACTGCTCTGTTAATGATATATACCAAGATCACTCAGACTGTCCAGAGAACATGGTGTGTGATTTTGTTTCCAAGACATGTCTTCTACAGAAAGCTTTTTATTTGAAGTCAGTAGTAGCAAAAAAGTTTGAGGTTTCATTTGAACTGCCATTGAATTTTCCACTCCTTATTGAGTTCACATTCTTGCCTATCTGAGCAAAGACTATCAATCAAAACTTCAGAAAAGTTAAAGGAGACAAAGAAGTCAACAGCTACAAGAAAAGACTGCTTTTCCTGCTAAAGTATTATGACACAGTGTATGGATCAAGCAGACTATCAGACCAGTAGAGTATCTAATTTTTCTAAGTGGCAGAGAATTGAGTGCTTGCTGCACAAACTTTGGATCACTGACAGAGCACACACACAGGGATCTTTGCCGGAAATGATAAAATCACTGCTAGAGAACATATCTCAGATATGTCCCAAAAGATAAGCAATATGAATTGAGGGGACAGTAAATCCCCCTTTCAGTGTTTATTAACAGGTTTTAGGTTGAGCCCCCATCTCAGTCTCTAAGAGGAGAGGAAATAACAGGCATTGGGTCGGATTCAGGGTTTAAGATGGTAGGGATTTCAGGAACTGATAGCAACTGATGACCCAGCTTAAGCATTTTAGGGACACTATTGTACATAGAATTTAATATCTTAGAAAGCAAAAAACAAACAGAGCATGAAAAGTCATTCAGAGCTACAAGTCCTGGAGCCTTACTTTTCAATCCCTCTCAATAGGTGTATTGTTTATTTACTTTATTAGGGGGTTTTGGTTGTGTTTTGGCAGGAAGCAGGGGAGAGTTTGGTTTGTATTTTTTTTTACCAAAAGCAAGCACTCAATAAGGTTTTTCCTTCTGGGTAGGAGATCTCCTGAAGGGCAAGTAAAATTTTAATGCTGCAGTCCTGGGTAACTTTCTGTCTTATCTTTAGCATTGGTAATTATTTTCCCAATCCGCGTGGTAACACTGCTGACTTTAACTGTTTGCTCATAGATTAATTAGGGATAATTATTATTTAGCCTAATCTTTATCTTTTCTAAATTCAGTGCTGCAACCTCATCAGAAGCATAACTAGAACTTTCAAAAGTGGCCTTAAACAGTAATTCTAAGATGTCATGTGCATGCAGGTGAAATACTTTAAACACCAATAACAAGAAGTGGTAAGAACTTACTTGAAGGAGGAAATTTAAAAAGTGTTTCTACTGCTATTATTTTCTTATTTCTTTAAATTGGTGGTCAAATGTGTTTTGATCATTGATATATTACATCACTTATGGGATATGGAACATGCCCTTTGTCCAGTAAGAATTTCAAATAGAAAAGCCTCCTCTAAAATGGAATGTTATAGAATGGTTAACAGTAAATCTTAATTTCCATAAGTCTTTGCTTAATTTTAAGACCCAGAAGTAAGCACTTTGCAAAAAAATGTAGGCTTAAACACCTGAGGTACCAAGTCCTGATACCTTGATGCAAACAGGAGCAGAACAATGTAAGGGTAGACAAGTAAGGATTACAGTGCTGATTTGTTTGACCGAGATTTTAATTAGACAGATATTCTGTACTGTCATAGTCACTTAAAATAGGCCAGTAAATAGAAAATAGCTAGAATAGTAAAAAAAAAAAAAAAAAGCAGTAATTATTTTTGCACATGGAGTTCCATTAAGGCTGGAAATTGAAGAAATTAAGGCTGGATTGAAGAGATTAAGGCTGGATTATTCCTCTTTACCATGGCATAAATCAGAGCTGTTTTTATAGAAGTCATACTGATTTCAGTATTGTAATGGATTGACCCTGGCTGAATGCCAGGTACCCGCTAGAGCCACTCTAGCACTCCCTTCCTCAGCTGAAAAGAGGAGAGAAAATATAATGAAGGGGTCATAGGTTAAGATTAAGGGCAGAGAGAGAACATTTGCCAATTACCATCATGGGTGAAACAGGCTTGACTTAGAGAAATTCAACTGAATTTGTTGACAATCAATCAGAGCAGGGTGACAAGCAGTAAACCCAAACCTTAAAACCACCTTCCCCCATACCTTCCTTCTTCCTGGGCTTAACTTTACTCGTGATTTTTCTACCTTTTCTTCCCCAGGAGCACACACATGTAGGTGGGGAATAGGGGCTGTGGTCAGGTGATCACGTGGCTCTGCTGATCTTTCCTCCTCAGGGGATCTCTTCACTCTTCTCCTGCTCCAGTGTGGGGTCTCTTCCATGGGGGACAGTCCTCCACCAACTTCTCCAATGTGAGTTCTTCCCATAGGCTGCAGATTTTCATTAGCTTCATTTTCATTAGTTCCAGAGTGGGTCCCTTCCCTGGGGTCATAAGTCCTGTTAGCAAACCTGTTTCCACATGGGGTCCTCTCTCCGTGGTCCACAGGTCCTCCCAGGAGCCTGCTCCAGTGCAGGCTTTGTTGCTGGTAATAATTAATAAATCAATAATTGATTTATAGTGGTTTAGCAGAACACTACCTTTAGGAGAGTGGTTTTGAACAATCACTTGAATTTGAGAGTAATTCTTATGTGTGTATATAAAAATACCCTTAGAATGCTGGACAACTATTCTTTTTCCTTCTTCATGATGTAATACAAAAATATTATCTAAAATGCATATAAATTAATGTAAAGGCAGTAAAGTGACTGGGAGTACCTTACTTTAAACTTGAGTTGTAATTCTCAGTCATTTTTTTGTTGGACTGAAAGAATCTTCCCCAAAGTACGCCTCTCATGCATTTTACTTAGTTTTCTGTCAGTTCATTTTTATCCACAGTAGATATAATCTCCTTGATCAAAAACAATCTTCCACTTGAGTAAATGTTATTTTCCATTTACTTATATTTATCTTTCAGTTAGATACAGTGTTCTCTACTTCCTTGGTTTTTGGAAACAGTTTTTTCTAGGGGATTGAGTATTTATGCTGCAGCCACTGAAGCTCCAGACTTTGAAATGTATTCATTTTATTTTAAGTATCTTTTTTTGGCCTTGGCCAAGTTTATCTTCAGCTTTTACATTATTGCAATGACTAATGTTTTAAGAAGGTTCACCATTTTGTTTGCTTTAATCTCTGGAGTGCTATGAAATGGCAGAGTTTTTGTATGGTTGAGCACATTGTCTGTTCTAACTTCTGTATTTGTGTCTGAAGAAGCTCCTTTTGCACAATGCTTTCATGTTCAAATAACATCTTAATACTCTCTATTTGCTATGTGTCAGTGAGTTATGAATCAGCCTTCAGATCACAGGTTTTTGTAAGTTGTAAATCTTCTAGTAAAGATCAGTCAGAAATTAATTTAGTATTCTGAAACTGTCTGCAGTTGTATGCTAGGCAAATGACACTGCGTAATATTAAGGAATGAGCTGAAAACTTACTGATTTGTAGCATTCGAAAAATAATTTTTAAATGATTCTCTACTTTTATTTGTTATTGGCACTATCTCCAGGACCATAGATGCCTGACCTTTCCCATGGCTTGTGTACCTTTCCATCTGGGACAACTCAGTGAGCTCTGACATTTGCCAAGCTGCACGCAGCCCTAGGAAGTTTGCTGTCTGTCTTCTGGGTGAAGTCACTGAGGCATCTCTCTGTTGTTCAAGGTTGTGCCCAGCAAGCTCCACCACAGACAAATGCCAAGAGGCTTGAGAGTAGCAAAGATTCTGTTGGAGGGACCATGCTATGATGCAAAAATCAGGTCACGTTGAATTTTAGCTGTGGAGCACAGAAAACCTATGGCTTCCATTGTTGAGTTAAAATAAAGGACAGTGATGAAACCTTTGGGCACATTTCAATTGCAACATTTAAAGGAATGTGTCTAAGAAGAGGTTAGGAATTTGGGACACCCAAGCTGAAGAATTTAAAACTGCTTTCTTACCTAGGGTTAGGTTCCTAGCCAATTTCAAAGAAGATTATTTAAGTCCCTTCATTTCCAAAACTATTTCCCAGTCGCTTGTTAAATTAAAACAAGAAGGAATTTTAGGTGTTTGCCAAATCTCAAAATCAAGTTGTTTGTACTAAGGTTTTCTTAAGACAATTCCATTATACTGTTTAAAATGTTTATAGTAATGATTAGAAACACTTAAAATCATCCTAACAAACTTCCTATGTAACTTTGTTTGGTGTGAACTGAACTTTCAGAAAAGTGTTTTGATAATGCAGTTATCAAACTGCATGAAAACCATGCCATGAGAACATCTGACATATTCTTAAAAAGACTGTCAGGATCCCAAGTAACACACTCAAAACCAGATCCTTTCAAAGAAACATTTATTATATTTGTTCTGGTATATGCTGTAAGTTATAGCAATAACCTTACAGTTCTGTTTTTAACACCTTATTTTGTTGACTTCCTTAAATAGAGTATGAGGGGAATTGTGGGGAAAAAAAAAAAGTGTAAATGTTAAAATTACAAACTTCTGTATGTGTTACATATTTTTTGCTTTCCAAAGTAGTGACAGTGTGCGAACTAAATCACTAGTTTGACTAATTTGTAGATAAGAGATTTGTGTGCAAAAATTCAAGATAAGATGATTGTATTCACTTTCCTACTTCTAAAAACTCTGGACTGACTTTGAGATAATTACCCTACCATTATACACACACACACACACACATATATATATATATATGTGTGTGTGTGTGTGTGTATAATGGTAGGGTAATTAACTTCATGAGGTCCTGCTGCTTAGTGTTAAGAATAATTGAGATTATGGATGTAACAAAACAATCACCTTTCATTTGCCCTCATGCTCCTTTTTTTCATAACATTTTTTCCATTTCCTGTCCCCTATCCTCAGAATTGTAATTATAGGTACACTATTCCTCCAGAGTTATATTTATACTCTTATCAAAGTCCCCATTTTTTTAGTTCCACCAATATGGAAAGATTGCAAGGAGTCTATTAATAGCATTTTATACCAATTAATGCCCTTTTATTGCATTTTCCTTAGAAGAAGTAACTTGATAGCCCTTGTTCTGAGGTCAGGTGTTTTATTTCTATAATAAAGTTCACCAGTGTTGACATCATCAAGAATATTTTCAGAGGGGGAAACTTTCTGACCTATGGCTTTACTTGGACTTTAATTATAGTGTTGCAATAATCACTGAAAAATTATAGAAGTCCTTGACTATCTCCTCTGAACATTCTTCTGTTTCGGGGTGTACTGCTCAGTCACAAGTTTCTAATTTCTTTTGAGTGTAATTCTGATTTTTCATACGTTCAAACCTATAGTTCCATGGCTTAGTACACCAGCATTTCCCACCTCTTAATTGTTACAGGGTTTCTTTCTTTCCTTGTTGATTTCTAAACAGGTGATTTTACAAAATTTATTTATTTAGTGGCATATTCCTATTGAGCTAACTGTGTAGGTTGAAAACATTCTCCTGAAAGCTGCCATAAAAAAAAAAAATTGTTATCCTAGGTAAAAGACAACATTCCTACTCTTTTTCTTGGTATTTAATATTGATTGAAAGAACAGTATATTTTATCCATTAACAAAAATATACTTATTTAAAATAAAATATAATCAGATTTTCAATTGCTTTGGTAAAGTTTTTCAAGGGTTGTTTCTACTTGATTTTAGTTAGAATGATTTTTAGGTTTTATTCTATATGTTTTTATATTGCCTATTGTTATTTTTATTGTTCTCATTGCACGAACCAAAATTCATACTGCTGTAGAGCAGATTTGAACCGGAATTAGCTGTCTTGAATACTGATAAAAGTGTAATTGTGGCAAGATGGTGTTCCTGACAGGATACAGGGGTCAGCATTTGCAGATCCTAAACAGGTCTTGTAGCTTTCATTGAACTTTCTGCTGATTGCATCAGGTTTCATTACCCTGTTACCTCTGTGAAAATAAAGGTTGTGTCTTTACACAGCTGCAAATTACCCCTGCTGGAGTGCAATGGAGGTCTGATAGACTTTTGTTACTATGCTGTGAGCAAAGCTTTGGTTTAAAACTTAAGTATATACTTTAAATATATATTTCCAACTCATGAGAACCATTTCTTCAGGGTAATGACTTCTATAGAGATAATGTAGAAAGGATAACCAAAGATTATTACAGGGTTGGTCAGTGCCAGCACTGTTGGCTAATTTGACAGCTAATGAACCAATATGATGTTGAAAGTCTATAATGTTCCAGTGAGCCAGTCATTAAATGCTGTAATGAAAATTTTTTGAAGGGATTATTACTGTTTTAAACCACATTCAGTGATTTGTAGTAGACATTTCCTTCTTGATATTTGCATTACAGAATAGAATCATAGAATCATTTAGCTTGGAAAAGGCTGTTAATATCATTGAGTCAAAACATTAACTTAGCATTTGCAGGTCTACCACTAAACCGTGTCCCTAGGCACCACATCTTTGGGATTTTTGGGTACATCAAGGGATGGTGACTCAACCACTTCCCTGGGCAGCCTGTTCCAAGGCTTGACAATGCTTTCAGGGAAGGAATTCCCTAATATTCAATCTAAACCATCCCTGACACAACTTCAGGTCATTTTCTTTTGTCCTACCGCTTGTTACTTGGGAGAAGAGACCAACTCCCACATAGGTACAACCTCCTTCCAGCTAATTGTAGAGTGATAAAGTGCCCCCTGAACTCATTTTCTCCAGGCTAAACACCCCCAGCCCCCTCAGCCTCTCCTCATCAGACTTGTGCTCCAGACCCTTTGCCAGCTTCTTTGACCAGAAGAGCCAGCCCTTCCCCTTGTTGACCCTCACACCATTGCCCTCAACCCATCACTCTGGCATGTCCTGATCCCTCTGCAGAGCCTTCCTGCCCTCTGGCAGATCAACACTCCTTGGAGTCACACCCAGCTGGAAGTCACCTGCAACTCAGAGTCACCTGTAAAATTCCTGAGAGAACTTCCCCTCCTCCAGATCATGGGTAAAGACACTGAACAGAAACAGCCCCAGCACAGACCCCTGGGACACACCACTTGTGACTGTCCCCCAGCTGCCTTCAGCTCCATTCACCACCACTCTCTGGGCTCAGTCATTCAGACAGTTTTTTACCCAGCAGAGAGTGCACTCACCCAAGCCATGGGCAGACAATTTATACTGGAGAATGCTGTGGGAAAGGGCATCAAGGGCTTTACTAAATTCCAGATGGATAACACTGACAGCTTCTCCCTCATCCACTGAGCAGGTCACCCTGTCATACAAGGACTGACAGTTAGTCAAGCAACTAATAAATGATGGAGCAATGCATTTGGAAATTCTGTAATTCCTGTGTGTTTATCAAGCAAATTTTTACCCAGGGCATACTGGAGTACACTAGGTTAGTAATTATTATCAATTGAACCAACAGAATACTTACCATACTTTACTGCTGATATGTTGACTTTTATTTGTATTTCTTTATATTGATGACCATAGACTGTTATGATCCATTTTTATACTGCTTGACAATTTAAAATAAGTTGTGAATTATAATTGAGAATATGAAAAAGGGAGTCTAAGAGCAGAAGTTTGATAATCCTGTGGACTCAAATGCTACTTTCACCTTCATGCTGACCTTTACTACATTCTGGAGGATTAGGCTGAAAGCACAAAAAGCCTAAAATCAATCCAAGGCTAAAAGAAATTCAGACTAAATCTTTATCTCCCAACAAAGCTCATTCATTCACTGCCTTCAATCCTGTTTTCATTCATTTTATCAGGAAAAGAACTTCAGGGAAGTAATTCCTTGTAGCTGAAACACTGATCTGTAGATTAATTAATCCTCTCTTCCTCCACTAGGCTCATTCACTTACTAATACTTCAAGCTGAGTTGAGTAATCCTTCAGTCAAATGGAAAGTTTTTGTGTTTTAGATTATTGTGGATTATTGTAATTTTTTTGACAAATCTCTTGACCTTATCTTCAGTACAAAAAGGTGTCATAGTAAAACATGTCTGTAGCATTAAGTCAGCTAGTTTAACACTGACCAGAATTTTGTAATCATTATAGATGAGGATGGGCTACATCAGTCATAGTTAATCTGAACCTAGACCAGAGCTTTGTCATAATTTAGTTCACTCTGTGTAAAGTGGGATTCTGTCTCAGACTCATGATCATGGTCAGCCTCATGATAGCTTACTTAGCTCTCCACAGCTCATCTAACATAATAAAATTCTGCAGTATATCTTAAAATCCTTCTCAACTTCATAGTAAAAATAATTTTTTTATTTCCATTTATTCTTCTAGAGGTTTTTCAAATTTCTCCTGTCTTATACACATTATACATATTTGTTTGACCACCTTTTGTTGCAGGAACAAGGCAGTCTACCCTAATTAGTTAATGCACATTCTTACAATTGGAGGAACTGAAACGCAAAAATCTACTGGAGCCTAGATTGTCAAAAGCACTTAGTGGCGTCATTCTCATTGGTTCAACACCAGATGTGACAGTAAAGGAGTGATATATCTAACTATCTATAAAAATTTGGGCAAAATAATTCAAACAAAAGCATTCAGGAAGTGTAACCACATGTTAAGCCTATGCCCTTAATCTTGAGAACCAGGCATTTCTTTTGCCATCAGACTCATTCACCTTCTAATATTTAAACATGAGTAACAGTTGTTATGCTTCATTCCAACAGAAAACTTTTATCTTAATATTTTATAAAGAGGAAGATTTGGGGGTTTGTTTTTGAGGGTTTTTTGGGTTTTGTTTTTTGGTTTTTTTTGCAAAACATCTTGTATTTTGGTTTAAAATTCGTTTCAGGTTGTGGTCCCAAGAAAAAGCTTCTTTATTTCTGTTATATTTGCTGCTAAAGAGTGGTTCAAGGTAGAGCTTTTATTCTTAAATGTATCCTGAAGTTTACATAGCTACATTCTTACTCACAGTCAGATTGACATTAAAGATGGCTAATTTTAAATATTTCAAAAGGTTTCATTGAACTCGGAACTACGAAACACCTTGAGTTATAAAATAAAAGCCTGAATGACTACAGATGTAATGGCTGATGTCAATAGATCCATCATTCCATTATGATGAAGTATCCATTTTAATTACTGAGGAAACACAATGTTATTAACACAGTTCTTGAAAGAGTGCTGCATAAAGGCTTCACAATTAGTTTTTTCATCTCAAGATTGTGTCCATATTTGTCAACTTTATATCTTGTCATTCCTAATTTTACTTAAAAGACGGGGTTAACTGCCTTTTAGGTGGTTATGTCTTGAAATACACAATCCTGAACATAATTCCAATATATTCCTCATTTAACCACCACATCTTAAAATGGAGGTGTGTCCCATGTCTTAAAAAAATATTCCTAACAATATGAATCATATAAATTACAGAAGTATGAATTAAAGAACTATTAAGAAGGCTAGCGTTTGGGTTTTGAAGAACCACAATGAAGGAAGGAGAGAAATAGGAAGTCAAGATTTTAAACTGAAGAGGTGTCTACAAGGAAGGAGATACCTATTAATCCAATAATAATGAAAATTCAATCTGTTGTGAAACTGGTCTAGGTCAATACATGGAGAAAATGAAAGTAATGTAACAAAAACCATATAGAAAGATAAGAACCTGGAGAGTACGGAAATGTGTTGTGTATGTGCAAACAAGAGAGAAAGGTAGAGACAGAGCATTTCTTTCATTTGGCAAGAGTCAAGAGTAACCTAGTACTTCAGTCTCTGCCACTTTGTTAATTAAAGTAATATTCTTTATTTTGAGGTTGGTCACCAGAGGACAGTATTAATCACTCCACCACTGGAAGACTGTTGATTGTAATGTTTTGGGCAGTTGATTCTCTTTGGGTTTGTACTTTTCTAAGCACAGTTACTTAAAAGCTTCCCTTATCTAAGCTAAGACCACGTGACTTTGTTGAAAAACGTATCCAGCTGATGAAATAAATATTGAGATTTAGGGGTGCTAGCAGAGTTTTTCCAAGTCTCTCACACAGCACTAGTGAATGGAATATAAGTTTTTTTCATGCCTTGCAGCCTTTTAGCTTCATAAGGACTTTAAATACTGTTTATTTAATTATTGAATAGGTAGGTTAAATATAGCATGGTACAGAAGGGACAGGTATCCTTTCCTCATTAAGATAAAATAAGGAATTTTTTTTTTCAGTGTGGTGAAGACAAGTTAATTTTATGCACCTGTTTTTTGTAACTGAAACTGGGATCCCGTTTAAATACCGGTACTCACATTCACCTAAAGACTGTATATAACCTTTTTTCTGTGGCTGGCCAGGTTTCTACATGAGTTATGGCCTCCTATGGTTTTTCACATTTCTGAAACCCGAGTTTTGATGCAGTGGCCTCAACTGGGGTTTTATTCTTGGGTAAAGTACACTTTACTTAGGAACCACAGTAAATAATGTCTTTAAGCTTTGAAACACTGTCAGAAAACAGTAATTTCTGCACTACAAACTGGATGAATTAGTAGCCATTATAATTTCCAAGTCATGGATCTCCAAACTTTCATGTAATAGGCTCTGCATTCCCTGTATATCTGCCAATTAGACAGAAAAATATTAAAAGGGTAATATATTAAGGCAGTTTAATTTTATGTTGTACAGTCAAAAGACTTGTAGTTTCCAGATAACGTCACAGGGAGTTTAGTAATAGTTACCGATGAACACATATTGTCCATAAATTATAATTGATATAAAATACAGAAACCAGACACATTCCTTCAACACTTGGCATTTGACATATCACTGTATGCAATTACTGAGAAAAGGTTTTGTATCATCCAAGTCAGAGACTAATATTTGTGGTGTACTTAAATCTAGCATCATGTTTCCAGACTGATTATTTTAAAGATGAAGGCCAGCTTTCCTTTCTGTCATTTCTCTCTTTCTAGATTTACATACACATGTAGTTTAAGGTTGCTGCAGCTACTGCTACTGACTGCAGTTTCCTGTGAGATCTAGGCATTTAGGAAAACCAGCAGCTGTTAACTCTCTACTTGAGGGTCATTTACTTAGGATAAGTGAGTGGTGAGTCAGGAAAAAGGTGCACAATAAAAAGTCAAACTCTCAAGAAGTCTTTAAGCTTCCTTGGCTTGGCCATCATATGAGTGCAGCCAAGGACAGTATTTGTTTGGTGGAATGCAGATATATAGCCATCAAAATAGATACAATTTTCCCCTGGAAGTTATCACATACTAAAGAATTGTCTCTACTAAGTGTGTATCTTTAAGTCCATTTGTGAGAAGTGCTACAATTTCAGCAAGCCTATAACATCCTAGTAAACACATTGCTTTTTTCAGTAGTTTTGTATGGATTAGAAACAACACAGCTAACATCTTTAAAGTAGACTATTTTAGCCTTGGTGGACATTAGTGGCAGGAAATTGAATTACCTTGATGTAAAAGAACATTTGCAAGCAAATGACATCATCATCATCATCATATTTTTTTAGAAATGGTTGCAGAAATTATTATTTTAGTGGGCTTATTTTTGCAATTGCCATGCAAGGCCTCAATATATTGTAACACTAGATGCATAAATTTTTCTCAGACCATGAAACAGCATTTTTCATACTCTTTAGGGAAAAAAAGTAGACTTCAGGAAATATCTCCAACAGTGTTATAGTATGTGTGTTTTCAAGACCACCTGCTGTATACTTTTAAAACAAGTAAGAATAAAACTCAGTGCCCAGCAGAGCCTGTTTGAATTCTAATAGCTTCAGTAAATGCTTCCTGGTAGAATGGAGAAAGTCTGTCTTAACTGCTACTGGCTCTAGGTGCCTTTGTGGCAGGTGGGAATGTTCTCTCTCTTGTTGAACACTAATGGTAGGTGAACTGGAAATGGAGAATGAACCCTATTTTGTAGGTTATTTTCATTCTTTTTACTGTATGAGCAATTTCATTTTATTTGTGTTTCCACTTTGCAACAAGATTTCTAGGTGGGGTGATACTTTGGCATGTGTAATAATACATCACTTCAGATGAGACTATGTAAAGGTTTCCTATTGTTTTGAAGGAGTACAGGACAAGCTCACAAATATGTTTCAGCATTTTTGTGCCTGTTGGCACAAAGCAGCCATGAACCTGACTTAACAGACCAGTTAAATTGGTTTTATGGCCTCTTTGTGCTGGGGGAATATTGTAAAACAGCTGGAGTGCATTGCTGATGTATCTGGTCTTAAATTGCTTGCATGGTATGAAATGCTGTCGTACAGCTGTCTCATGGAGACCCCCTCAAAACTGCATTAATCTAGTGACACTGCACCAGCAAACTGGGGCTTTAAAGGAAGGCACCTGGTACATACAATATGAGGTAGCTTTCATCTTAGTAGACCTGATGTACTTCAAAAGCATCATTAATTTCCTTTCAGTTAAAATAATAACTACTGAGACATCAGAACCATCTATATAAATATAGTACAGATCAGACATGCACTTTCAAGGGGGAGTGCCAGTCACTGTTCTTCCTGCATTCTGGTTCAAATCATGAAACCATATTGCAACATGAATTTTACTACTTTTGAATGAAGCAAAGCACAACTCTGCTCTCTAGTAGTAACCCTACTGGATCCCAACAATTAATAAGCATTAAGTCTACAAGACTAGATTAAAATTTATCCAAAATACTTGCAGTGATGGAGTGCAGGTGCTTACTAATAACTCTTTCACTCCAGGTCTGCACTTACTTGTCTCTGCCTCTTGCTAATGCACACAGGCAGAGGTAAGGTATAGGGCCATGCTACTATCCATCCAGGAGAAATTCTAGGTTTCCTGAAATTACTTGAGTTCTTGCCATAATTTCTGGATGCTTGAGGTAGGATTCTAGCCCTTTCTGGAGCCGAACTTGAATTCCTTCCTTTATATGATATCACAACAAAAGTTTTTATTAGGTTTTCCTCAAGTTTTCTCTTTTTCAACTTATTTTTTTAACAACTTTATTATAGTAACATATTCTATGTCCAGCTGCTAACTACAAGAATTGCTTGTATGTTATATGGATCTAGAATTCTCAGAGTCTGCACATACACACTCTTTTGTTTCCCCTCCCCACAAAGAATTGTGAGTTAAGACTTCGCACGATTAGGTATTTTCTCTGAGACAATAGAAAATTCTGTGCTTCACACAGCAATGTCAACATAAAGCTGGTGCAGGGACACTGTTTACATGGGTAACTCTTGAGCAACTTCATACTTAGTGACTGTCAAGACAAACCTTTTGTATTGTCATATTTCCCAAATACTTACAACTGAGTATCATATGCTCCAGACACACCTTTTTGAGTAATTCATGGTGATGAGCATTAGCTGTTAATATCCTGCTCCCTAATGCAGTGCTTCCACCTAGCTTTGTATTTTATCTGGTATTTTGGGGTAGGTTGAGCCACAGATGAGCTCTCCTGCTATAGGGAAAAGATGAGATTTTCCAACTCAACATCAGAGGAAAAAGCAATGCTGAAGATTAATTGAATCAATTAGAGGAAAATACAATATGCTGACTTAAGTGCATAGACAATGGGGTTTCTATTGTTGCCCCATGTACTTAATTTTAATTACCGTCAGCTCATCAGCATAAATCTTCAAGCATTGCACATTACAAAATGCTAATTAGTAAATGGATGTTGCACTGAACGCTGGCTTCAGTTTAAAAACTAATTGAAGATTTTATCAAATCCTCGACCCCAGAAGTCACATTGTTTAGGCCAGGTGGAGATGGTATTAAGAAAATAAAATGCTTGTACAAACACCTGTTATATCATAATCATAAAATCTTTTAACAGTTTGGGCTGGAAGGGTTAAAGACCATCTCATCCATCCGACTCCCCCCCTGCTGCCATGGTTAGGGACACTTTCAATGAGATCAGGTTGCTCAGAGCCTAATCCAACCCAGCCTGAAACACTCCAGAGATGGGATCTGGGCAACCTGTTCCAGAGCCTCACCACCCTCGCAGTAAAGAATGTTTTCCTAATAGCTAATCTAAATTTACCCTCAGTCTGAAGTCATTCCCCTTTGTCCTGTCAATGCATGCCCCTGGAAATAATCTTGCCCCACCTTTCCTGTAAGTTCCCTTCACGTACTGATAGCCTGCAATTAGGTAACCCCAAAGCCTTCTCTTTTCCAGGCTGAACAATCCCAATTCTGCTAACATTTCCTCATAGAAGAGTGCTCCATCCCCCTGATCAGCTTGGTAGTCCTGCTTCACACTCATGGATATAATCAGCTATTGGTAGATGAAATCCAAAGCTACATGGACACTCAAAAGTTGCCAAAAAGAAGAAAATGCATAAGCATCCTTAACCTTCTGACTGATCTTTTCAGTAACCAGCAAGTACCCATAGTGGTTTAGGTGTCTGAGTTATTTTAATTACCTTTCATCCAGATCCTATGATCAGTTCCATAAATCCTTTTGTTTACTTTCAACAAACTATATTGCATAAACAGGATTTTGGGAAACAGTTTTTCTTGGATAGTCAATTCTAATTTTTTTATTTTTTTTTTAGATCCAAGGTGACAAACTATATTTGCATGATGAATTAAAAGGTCTTCCTGCTGTCACTGTAGGGTCTTTGAGGGTGGGACTCGTACTTGACTCGATTTGCATTTGTATGATTGTATTTCCTCAGAGTTGACATAGATTTGAGTTTAAAGAGTAGAGTATAGTATGGAGGCAAATAAACAGAGGATTCTAATTAACAAAACAAAATCTAGAAACTAATCATTCATAGGATTCCACTCTTGTATCTTTTCTCAGTGATGCTCAGTGACAAGACCTAAGAGAATAGCCTGAAGTTGTGTCAGGGGAGGTTTACGTTGAGCATTAGAAAAAGATTCTTCACCCATAGGGTATTGGGCACTGGAATAAGTTCCCCTGGGAAGTGGTCATAGCACCAAGCCTGACAGAGTTCAAAAACTATTGGCAATGCTGTCAGGCACAAGGAGTGACTCTTGGGAATGGTGCTGTTCAGGGCCAGGAGTTGGACTCGATGATCCTTGTGGGCACCTCTCAACTAAGCTTATTCTGTGAAATAGTAAATACACCAAGTTCTTTGGTAAGGCCAACTAATATCCATACCCACCCACAATCCGAATGACCAACTTCTAGATTTCATTTTATTAATTTAAAAGACTTCTTAGCAAAAGCATAAAAATAAGTAGGTCAGTTTTTCATGCTTTCAGAGACTTTGTAGCTGTAGCAAAGCCTGGCACGCATCCATTTCATGTCATTAAGTATTCTTACAACTGAGAGACATCACACAGATTTTGTGAATTTGTAGGGCCAAATGACGTTATATCTATGAAGCACAGTCTATTTTACTAGCAACATTAATACCTAAATCTGTTTTTCATGCTATTCTGAATTCATATTCTGTCTGAACTAAGCAGATAAAATTTATACTGATAAAATTCTCTCCTATGCAGAAACTTTAAACATAAAAACAAATCTGAAGAATTTTCCATTACAGAGAAAAATGCTTTTAATCTGGAGCAATTTTTTGATCAAATTGTGTTTTTCTAGCTTTATCCTGGATGTATTTTACAGCAATTCACAAATGACTGTCCATTCACATACCCAAATACTGATTTATGGTAGCATATTTTTAAAGACAGACCGAGGAGAAGGAGCAATTGTGGATAATTCATGAGAAACAAAGCAACATAGCAAATCACTAACCACAGTTAATGTTTGCAAGGGAGCAAAATGCCAATTTTAGAAGATTGCCTTTCTCAGCTTGAAAACCCAGCTAGTATCCAAAACCAAAGAGAGCTGTCAGTAGAGAGAGATGCTGAGGAATATTGGCATCAACTGCTATGCTACAAACATATTTATTCCCATTAACATCACTTATTTTTATATTAAGCATGCACTTTTTAAGTGGCATTCTGTATTTGTTTGTGTTCCAATTTAACAGGTTGGTTGGTTGCTTGACACCTAAGACACATACATAATTTATGGTCAGTTTTCAAAGTGCTTGTCTTTGTTTTGATTGCACAAAAATGTTCTTACGGCTATTGTTTAAAAAAAGGATTTCCAAGGAAACAGTGTCATTCTAGCCATCCTACTTTTCCATATTCCATATCTTCGTATTCCAAATCAACAGACAAGTGAAATATTACAAAGGACTGAACAGTAAGGAAGTGCAAACTAGATTATTCCTCGTTTTATAAACCCTATGATTTCATTTATGTTTCTAAATCTGTACATAGAATCTTAGCACAAGACTCTTACTATAAAGGGAAAATAATGAATTTAATTAATTGGAAATTAATATATATTAATATATAATTAAACCATTATCTGTATAAGATTTAAATGGTTTTGCATTCACCAAATGCACAAGTTTTCTTTAAACTACAAAATATTTTTAAATGTATTCTTCCGAGAAGGTATATTTATGATTGTTCTTTCCTACCTCATATCTATCTCAATCCAGTCTAAAAAATATATACAGTTAAACTTTATACAATCAGCTGGTCTACATATATATTGTGTTCAAGAGTGGTATAATATTTGATATATTTTTCTGTTGAAAAATCATCTTTTTTATGACCATAATACAGAACTAAATCAAGGAGGTTTACAGGAAAAAAATGTTAAATCCATTTCACATGGACAAATGGTCCTTCACAGTTCTATTTGCTGATCCAAGTGTGATGTCATTTGATTGTCCATATCAACATAAGAAACTTGCTTAAAACATAATTGTTAGAGAAACTGAATGGGCCATTTTACCTATTTCCTTACCAGAGTCCACAGTCCATTTTCAGAATAATTTTGACTCACAGGTGAAAGGCAGCGCTGATTTCTTTAGTCAGCTTTATCTGAGGTAGATCCATACCAGACGTCAGCTTGCAGGAGATGGCATACAAATGAGCTGAACCAACCCCAGTAACTGTGGGAATTTGTTTCATTAACATATAATGGACCTTGTTTCTGAGAACAAACTTCACCTCTTGTCATTTACCTGTCAGGAGTCTGTATTGGGAAACTGGTCACATGCTGTCCATCCAAGCACATGCAGATGCAGGAAAATTTTAATAATACCCAGTATTGGGGCACACCACAAAAATATGTCTAGCTGAAAATATTTGATATGGGGGAAAAGACTGAGCAGTAATTTGCAAGGGCCTTCAGAACAGAGATATAACCAAGTACATACATAAACAGATTTCTCCCCAAAAGCCTGGCCATGAGTGCTGGCTATTAACAGAACATTAGTAGTAACATTTTTAGTCTAAATAACAAGTAATTAGCCAACCACATTAAGCAATAATGAGAGCTAGTAATCATGTTTTTATCAGCAAAAATTAGCCTGGACTCATTTTAAAACAACATTTAATACATACAGCTTAATGAATATGTAAAAGGTAAAAGTTATGCACAGAACCAAATGTTCTCTGCAAACCAAAGATAATTACTATATCCTGACTGTTATGCATGAACTTCTGTAGAACAGTTGCTTCCCCACTCTTCATTCTTGTGCATGCATAAATTATGGCAGTTTTCTGTTAGTGTATCCAAAGGACTTGTATGAGAATAAAATAAATTGCTGATCAATTTTGATAAGTCTTTTATCTGCATTTTTGATACACAATCTTTGAAAAGCCTATCTAAAGAATAGTAATAATCAAATATTAATGAAAAACATTGTTACAAGAGTACAAGGGCAAAGTAAGTATTTTCTGTGTAGTACTAAATAATGCCTTGAGAAGCAGACTGGATTTATACAGACACTACTGGTGTCCTGAACTTAGGGTGCATAGAAGTAATCCATAGACATGGGATTTTTTCCCATTGAGAATTTTGTGTCTGGAAACTGATGATCAAGTGTAGTGGCCAGTATGATTAGGCGTTGGAGCACCTTTTCTACAGGATGAAGAGAATTGGGATTTTTCAGCCAGGAGAAGAGAAGGTGACACAATTGAAGCCTGAAGTACATGAACAGGGCATAGAAAAAAGATGGAGAAAGACTTTTTAAAAATGCATATTATGACAAGATAAAGGGGAACAGCATCAAAGTAAAAGAGAGTAGGTTTTAATTAGATATTAGGAAGAAATTCTTCCTGTGAAGGTGGTGAGACACTGGAACAGGTTGCCCAGAGAAGTGATGGATATCCCACCCTGTACGTTTTCAAGGACAGGTTGAATGGAGCTTTGAGCAACCTGGTCATGTGAAAGGTGTCCCTGCCCTTGGCAGGAGGTTAGAACTACATGATCTTTAAAGTCCCTTCCAACCCAAGGTATTCTGTGATTCTATCATAATCATTTAATATGTCCTAGAAGCCATGCCTCAGTGACTGATGTTATTAATCTTGGTATTTTCTTGTGAGACAAAAGACTTGAACACTATTTCCAATAAGTGTCTTTTCAAGCAATTCCCTTATGAAGAAGTTAGACCAAAACCTATGGGTTTTCTTTAGCCGCAGATGCCTTGAAACTGATTGAGCTGACATTCCATGGCAGAATTCTTCTGTTCAATACTCTGATTTTTGTTGGTATTTTCTAATGTAGACCTTCCAATTTAGACAGAACTAGCTTCTTCAAACATGCTGAACTAAAGAAAAAATCAGTCCCTTGTACAGCACCTTCAATGATTTATACACTATTATACACAGTCTGTGTATAAGTTTAGAAATACAGTATTTGTAGTACCTTATGAAGAAGTTAGGTACCACTACAATAGAATTAGTACAGGTTTTGTCAACTAAAAGCCAAAGTTGATTAAATCAAATTGTGGCAAGTCAACATATATTAAAGTAGGCAAAGGCTTTCAGAGGAAATGTTTTAGTATTCTGTGATACACCTTCAGCAGCTTCAGTAGACCTGAAAGTCCACTCATTTCTACTCAGTCATTTGACATGATGTCTCAGGACTGATTTAAATCAAGTCTTTAGAAATTTGGAGAAGACTATTAATTTTCTCACCTCTGAATTCTCAGTGCTACTGAGATTTTTCCCAAATATTACTACAGTGCATTTAATGAACACAGAATGTGACTTTGCCAGAATTTATTGCTCAATCCTTTATTATACTACAACCTTTAAAAGGCCTTTTTATTTTGATAAATAAGAGGCCATGAATGACAGATTATACATGAGTATTTTTAAGGAGAAACCTACTAATACAGAAAATTAGGGACTTGAAATTCTGCTTCCATTTTCTGAATTTCCTTTGCTTTCAACAGCACTGGCTTAGTCCACTAAAGTTGCCTCAACTGTGCTAAACAGAAAGTACGTATAGAATTAGGATAATGTCTCTATTGTCTTTAAGGGCTTCTTGTGACTTGACTGTCATGTATTTCTAGTCCTTTCCTCCAATCTGTTTTTACTATCATTCTAAATTGAAATTAATGTGGGAATATTTTTAAATGCCCATTGTCCACTACTCAAATGCATTTTATTAATATTCACCCATAATTTTTGAGAGAAGTATCTTATTTCTAAGCCTAGTCTTCCATGCAAAAGCAATGACGCAGATCAGGATTACAATATTTTTTTTAATAGATGGTGTCATCTATATATATATAATATGTATAATATATATTATATAGTATATATGATATATTTTATGTTATATGTAATATATATATTTATGCTCATATTATTTTTATAGATTGCAATATAGAAATTGTACCTTTGCTAAATTTAGTTCTCTCTAGTGAACTCCAACTATTACTATGCCAGAAATTTGTGAAAGGAGAAAACAAGAAATAAATGCAACATTATTTACGGTTTTTACATTATGTATAGCATTATATTATTATATTATATTGTTTATCTCAATGCATCTTGATTGCTGCAAGCTGACATGGATTGTTCAGCCATTGCTCTGGGAAGTCTGAAAATGTCCTCTGTGTTAAACGTAACTCTAATCTTTTGTTCTGTTTTTAAGCTTTTTATAAGTACTCTAATATAGTAGAATTTAGCTTGCTTTGGCTACCCAAAGCAAGTTTGTGAAGTATTTTTTAGCACTTTATGTAATATACTTCTTACAGTTTGGCCCAGTGTCTTCTTGTTGGACAGAAAATAGTCTGAAAAAAACAGCCAAAGCATTATTCTTTAACAAAGATGATACTTGGATTTCTACTCAACAAATAAAGTCACTATAACTTTTAAGACGAAAGACTCAACTTTGTCAAGTGATGAGTAAAATCTATATATTTGTCAAAAAACCACTTTGTTCTGGTTTTATTTTTGTGAAATGTAAATCATGACAATAGGGTCAAAAATAAGCAGTATAAAACTAAGCTATTTCTTAATGAATTTTGTGTATGCAGATTTAAAAATCCTATATATAATCTCTAAAACATTGTGGACTTGAACAACATCAGACTTGCCCTTCCATTCTGTAGAGAAATCTTTGTAGCAATAGAGCTAGGAATGAAAAAAGCATTCTGCTTATGTGGTTGCTAATTTTCAACAGCTCTGGAAAAGTTCTTTACAAAATGCAGCAACCTACAAGCCTCATTATTAAATTGTAAGGGACATTTTCATGAATTGATTTGTCCATGTGATTGAATTAAAATATTTCTGGTTTATTCAGGTTTGTATTGCAGTGTCTTTGTCTTTAGTTCTACTTGGTAGCAGTATTAAGGAATTTGTTCAGCACAGAGAAGTCGTGGCTCTAGGTGTTATGGTACTAAATGTGATGGGTTTTGTGGTTGTTTCACAAGTATCAAGCTGTTGAGGCACTGTTTCTGTTCTTGTTAAAAGTCTTGAACATTCAACACAGAGTAAGAAAGTCAAATATAGGGGTATTTTTCTTTCTCAGACGCCATCACTCACAGGAAAACTCTGTTGATCAAATTATGCCATCAGCAATTCCTCAGCAACTCGATCCTCTTCAGGTGCTGAGCTCTGGATGACTGATCATCCTTGCCTGCTGGCTGTGAGTCTGCATAGGTGTTCCTGAGCATGATTTGGTAAGCAGTGCTCTACGTAGTGTACTAAAAACAAACACTCCTCAGTCTCCTGTTTCTGTGCCAGTGTTATCATGCACGAAGTAGTAGAAAGCAGTGGAGATTTACCTCAGTCCTTCAACTTGGCAGAGACAATCAAAGGCATTCGAGTGTCGAAGGTGTGAGTGGATGTGGTGAGCAGGAATATGCTGGTTTTGCACAGCGGCTCTTCGCAAGGGCAAAGAAGGAAGCTGTGGGAGCAAGGGTGAGGAGACACAACAGTTAACACTTGTGCCTATGCTGTTTACCCTGAAAAATGTCTTGAATTCATAGTTTTCTTCTGAAACACATTTTGAGGATTATCTTAGTTATTCAGAAAGGATATATTTCTTATTCTGCATGATGAGTCTTGAGCCTACAAAATTTCCTAGTAATTGCACAGCTGGGAATCATTCTGTCTTCTGATAGAATGAGTGGCAACTGAATTTAATATCAATCTGAAACATTCTACTGGACTTAGACATAAAATGCGTGCTTGTAACGTTAAAATTTTATGTGTACTGGTAACAACATGAAAAAATTTGGGAAGATTGTTCTAACATGATTTCCGCTGTTTAGTAATTTCTTTGTTATTTTCATGGTGCCTGAGGTTGCCACATTCTTACAGGACAATTGAAGGGGAAGTACAACACACAGGAATGTTAAACTTTGCTGAATTTTATTCTTCTAGTAGGTAATGTCTCCACAAAACTGTGCAGTTATTTTGATTGAATGCATTTTATGGGATAATTTTTTTAAAATAATGTATTTTAACAAAAAGACTTACTTGTCTCAGTTTTTCTAATTCTTTGAGATGTGAAATGTTCTCAATTATTTTTGAAAGTTTAGTGATTTTGAATATCTTATAGTAAATATTTTTTGTTACTGGTTAGCAAAATTGTATTTATCTTCTTCTCAGTGTTCAGCTTATATGTTCTCACCTTTAATGTTCCATATTCTTTTTTTTTATTTGATACCTCAACCACTTTTAAAATTGAGGTTTCTAATCCCCCCTTGAGAGAAACATTACTTGAATGTCACATAAACAGCAAATAAGCAAATCATGAGTTCTTGTACTCAGTCATCAAAACTCTTTGAACAGGAGAGGGAAAAACATCGTTGTCAATCTCTGACAGTAATTCTACAATTTCTAATCACACTTCTGTGTCCCAGGGTATCATTTTCTAACTGTTAACTTTTGTGATTGTAGTTTTGAATTAATATTCAATATGTTCTTTCATATTCCAAATATGGTAAGTGAGTGTTAATCCTCATTTGTAATATATATTTCCCGTAACTAAATTATTGGCTCCTTCCACAGAGTGATCATTCCCCTGTAGCATTACCTCTTACTACTTTGATAATTTAAGTCTTACAGAAGTCTACTTGTGGGCAGGATCCCTGCTGGTTTGCATGAGGAATTTTACCTGAGTTTAGTTCAGAAGGTCAAAAATATTGTCTCTAAAAGCAATCCATTTTCAGTTCTTAAGTTACCAGGCCTATTTTGATATGGTAAAGAAATCAATGGCATATTAAGAGAGGGATGTGTGCTTCTGATTTAGTTACACACATGATGTCTGAATTCTGATGCCAACACAATTAAAGAGTAAATTTTGAAAATAAGTGAAAACACCACTGAGAAGCCAGGGTAAATTGGATGAAGTCCAAGCCCAGTGCAGCACTTATTGACTTTAGTATCCTCCAGATACTTTTTCCATTTTTCTAGTCCAAGATCCAAAGATTGTATAGGAATCTTTATTCCCTGTGTGTCATGGTTTAACTCCAGCCAGAAATCAAGCCTCATGGACCTGTTCATTCACTCTCCCACCCGCAGGATTGACAGAATGAGAAGGGTAAAAGAAAATCCACAGGTTGAGATAAGGACAGTTTCCTACAGAAAGCAAAAGCTGCACTCATAAGCAGAGCAAAACAAGGAATTAATTCACCTCTCCCCATGGGCAGGCAGGTGTTCAGCCATCTCCAGGAGAGCAGGGCCCCATCACATGTAACAGTGACTTGGGAAGACAAAAGCGATCACTTCAAATGTCCCTGCTTGTGTCCTTCTTTATATACTGGGCATGATGTCAGATGGTCTAGAATGTCCCTTGGTCAGTTTGGGTCATCTGTCCCAGCTGTGTCTCCTCCCATTTCCCCATGCACCTACAGCTTCCTGGCCAGAGTGGCCATACAAAAAGCACAAAAGGCCTTGGCTCTGTGTGAACCCTGCTCACAACAAAACCTCTCTGTATTATCAACCCTGTGTTCAGCACAAATCAAAAATACAGCCCCACATCAGCCACTCTGAAGATGGTTAATTCCGCCCCAGCCAAAACCAACAAACCATGCAAAGAGCCCTTTAGGCCTATATATGTGTTGTTGCTCTGAGTCTCATTTAACTACTTTTTGCATTTCTCAGTCTTGTTGCAAGATTGGGGCTTTCCTGGACTTTGAATTCTAAAGCCCATTCTGCGTCAATGCATACGCAGTTCCACAAAGATCCTCATTTCACTGAAGTTTTCAGTGGCGTAATCATAATTAAATATCTCAATACTGGAAACAAGCCCTGGTTCAGACAACTTTAAGTTTTCTACTGAGATAAGTGATACAATTTTTTTTACCAATAGGGATGTATTTTAGTTCTGTGCTAGAAGATTTTTGACCTTCCAGTCCTTTATAGCACTTTGAATACCCTTGTGTCATAGTAGATGTTTGTGCAAAATAACCAAATATCATGAAGTGTGAGAAATGCTCAGAAATGTTACCTAGATTTGGATTTTGATAGCCAAGGTGATCTCAGTCCACACAAATAACTTCAGCATAAAGCCTTAGAGGAGGGCCAAGATAGTTAGACTGACTCTGACTTTTAGAGAAAAACAGGAATCTGAATGAATGCTGTTGCAAATCCCAAATGTAAAAGGTATCATACTTTCAGGATAGGCACAAAATACTCACTAGTGTCATCAGAATGCTGTGAATCTAAAGATATGTGCACGAAGATTTGCCTCATGAGCTCAAAATCAAATAGAATTATGTACATTATGTTCACAGATCTGTACCTGACCAAACCTATTTTATTATTAAGATTAGTACATTTGAGAAGAATGGTATCCATATTTTGCTGTTAACTTTTCAAGTACAGAACATTTATGTTTAAATACAATAACTAAACAGTGTTTCCCCATCCCTAGTTATATTTTCTTTCTGTGGTATCTGATTATCCTGTCTGGATACAAATATCTGAACACTATGTAAAAAAAGGGAGATTTCACCAAATGTATTTTTCCTTTCTAATGTGATTTTCTGAATCCAACTCTCCTCAGTTATCTTAAATCTTTCTTCTTTTTACTTAAATATGACATAATTGCAGTGAAGGATTGTTCTTTTACATCTATTGCATTTCAAATCAGAAAAGTGAAGCTATGTAATTTACACTCAAGTAGGGAAGTGGAGGGAAAATGCAGTTGTAGTGTCTGTGGAATCCTTAGATGCCAGTGTCTGTGGATGCTCTCTTCAGGGTATCTCAGAGTATCCCAGCAGGAATATTTTTAAATTAATTTTAGATCAATGAATAGGCAACAGTCTGCCACAGAAAAACCCTGATATTTTTGATATTAAGAGATGAATAATTTCTTCATGTAGATAGGAATGGTACAGTTTCTATAGAATTATTTTGTATGGTTCTGAGTGAAAAAGATGTGGATACAGAGAATCTGCTCTTATGAAGTCCTGTTCTAAGACTTTCTTGTCTTGATTGTTCTAATCTATTCTTGTTCATCACCTTCAATTTTCTGTCCTTTTTGAGGCCTTTAATCCAAACCTTTGTTCATTTTTAGATGCCTCATTATTATTCTTTCACCTTATTGTTTCATTTTCCCAAGATAGAGATATGAGAGGGAGCAATTAGCAAAACAGTTTTAGAAGTAAAAGAAAGATCTTATTACTCTCCAAGTATCCTTTTCATCTTTTATCCTTTTAATGACATTTTGAACCTGTTCTAAATAAGAAAGGATATCTAATGCTACTTTTTTGTAGATTGTTTTCCAACGGCTGTAGTTAATTTTAAATAATGTTCAAAATCTTGTATGTGAAAGGTGTAGACAGTGGACTGTGCTAGTTATTTATATGCAGAGCTTGAAAGGCTGCATACAGGTAGTATTTGACCAGGGATTAGAATAACTACAGGTGATTTCAGATATTTTTCTAAAATTAGTCTGACCTGGTTTTTATTTTTTTTTGGAGAGTGTGTACATCAGCTCTTTCTTTTCAGAAAGACTATAAATGTCAAGGTGATGCAGAACACTTGCAGAGTGACTTGGAAAAGGTCTGTTTGTGACACAGTTCTGTGAACAATATTTCTGGTGTACGTTTATATTGTGTATAAAGCATATCAACAGAGTGACCATAGTTCATGATTGACAGCCTAGAGAGTTGCACCAGTTAACTTGATCCATTGTTTCTCTTAGTTCAGACAGTTTATAAAACTGGCTTCTAGGCTGATGGAAGTATAGCCATCCAGGAAACACAGTTCAAATGTGATTTAATTTTTCACTTGCTTGTTTTAGTACATGAATTAGCAATACTGAGTGGGCATGAAAATATTGAAAGGTGCACTGAATCAAGGCAAATAGCCAGATTTGCATTTTTTGTCTAATGGAAGTATCCTTAGCCAAGACAGGGGTATAGAAATACAGCAAGTGTTTGAGAGTAACTTTCCTCAGTCTGTGACTCGAGGACTTGCTGAACTGCAGAAAGTATCTTTGTATTACTAACATTTAAATGGATCATTTCATCCATGAATTAGGTTGGGGTTTTTTTTCAAATTTTGCCTTATTTTTTTAATCTGAATAGCTGCAAGTTCATTGTGTGAAGTTCACATTATAAATAGTCTGCATGTAAAAAATAGGTTCTTTGTTTCTAGTCTCTCACCTGATAGTTCTGTTTGATGACTCAGCATAATCATATTACCAGAAACATCTATATTTTTGTTTCCCATTACCATTTATCATAAGCTAGTATTGGATCTGTTTGCTACACTTCCTTTTCCAGTGTGGAGAAAAGCAGCTTTAGCAACTCTCTGTACTCACATTTTTCCTTGCACAGGTGCCATTACATCCTCCCCATCTTCCTCAGTGCCTTTTCTAATTCTTCATAACATTTGTGAGCTGGTTTAAACACTAGGACTGCAGATAGTTTTTAGAACATACGTGCATTTTATAATAGCAGAATGGTGTCTGCAGTTTTGCTCTCCACTTTTTCCTTAACAATTCCTAGTACTCAAAGTGCCTTACCGAACCTTTCACAGAAATACCTTTTACAACACCAATATCTCTTCCCTGAGTATTTCAATGGGCATTTTCAAAGCATATTATTGTGCATAAGGATTTCTTTTTCCACAAACATAATTTCATCTTTTTTAACACTTTATTTATTTTTATTTACCAGCTACTCAGTCTCATAAGATTACTGAATAATTTTTAGTTTTGCTAACCCAAATAATTAAGCAGCTGCACCAAAACTTCTCTCTGCTCAGAGGAAATGATGGCTATAGCACAATACCTCAGAAAAATGCCATCAAATTGGCTCCATTCTCAGTGGCTGCCTCCTCTCTAGACTCAAGGTGTCTGCAGAATCCTTTTGCCAATTCATTCTTTCGCGTAAAGTTTCCAGTATTATGTGAAACCTGTTTCTGCAGTGCTTAAGGCAAAGTGTTATGAAAAGCCAATGGATTAGACTCCCACAAAAAATAAAATTAAAAAAAAATAATAAAAAAAAAACCACCTTGGAAATTGTGTACAACATCTTCATTCATTTTACCACTGCTGAACGCCAGTTATTCAATTTTTCACATGCATCTGCTAAAGGTGTAATTGTTTTGTGTTCCACTAGTTTCTCACCCACAGCCTTATTCCACTTCATGCATGCTCATGTTTCTCTTATGAGCAACCAGAAGGATTATGACACTTGATACAGAAAGTAGTCATTTGTGTTAATTGAAAGTGAATTATAAGAATATTCTAGGACCTTTTCCAACTATGCTCTAGGTGCTTTTTTAGATTTAAAGATGCTGTTTCCTAAGCCATACTTTTCCTCTTCTTTAAAATGGTCAGTTATTTTCAAACCATGAAATGAAGTGCATTTTCCTTTTTTTTTTTAATAGTAATATACTTGAGAGCAAGAAATTTGTAATAGAAGCTTAAAACTTGAGCTAGTTTAGTTCAAAATCTGTCACTTTTTCTAACCCATAAACTTTATTTTCTCTCTCAAAAACACTTATTTCCTTCCATTTCCTCCATCTGTGCAAGTTTCAGTCTTCCTTCCTTCCTTCTGCAATAATGATCACAGGAATCCCAACTGATATCAGCATGCTGCCCTGCTACCAAAGGTTATTAATGCCAATATTGGTAATTACTGATCTGGTAGAATATGCTGATTTAGCAGGAAGGACTGGTCTCAGCTTCTTCTGAGGACCTTTTCTTAAAAATACTGCCTGCTGATTTTTATCTTTTTATGACTGTTTTTATTTCTTTATTTTGTCCTACGGCATGAGGATATTTGATAACTAGGTACTTCAGCTGCCAACTAATCTCATCAATTATATTTGAATAATGCAGTAGTACAGGATTAGAGGGTAATCTTTCGGGTACAGGATGGCACAGAAGCTGTCCAGGACACCTAACTCTTGAAGCATACTCTTTGGTCAGAGGTGGTTTCTGTGTATCTGAGTTGAAAAGCTTAATCTTACACAGGCTGAAGGTCTGCTTGTATTGGACAAAAACATCTGTCTTCACTGCCATCAGTGGCACGATATGACTGAGATAAGAACTGTGTACTGAGTGTGTGGAAGATGGAAAACTGTAAAACAACAAGATTTAAAAGACCACCTATTACCAGCAAAATTAGTATGAGCAAAAGGTACACAGCTATTTTAAATACAAAAATTCACATGCAGCTTAAAACTACTGGAAGGCTTCCAAAATGGTTTCTACCTTTTCTATCCCTCTTTTCAGGGTTTTAAAAATTTTAGTAACAATTTATTACATTCTACAACAGTAGAAAAATGGGATCCGAAGCTAAATACAAATCAGAAATAAATGTGTGAATAATGAAAGGATGTAGCTTTTAAATATCCAGCTTCCCTGGGTGAATGATATTTGTCTCCCTGGTAAATATGGAGATATTTGGTTACTTTACAATCTTCTCTACATAAGGCATCATATCCTTCTATTCAGTGCCTATTCTTCCTGGCAATATTTTCCCTTTGGCATCTCAGTCTCCCAGTCAGAAGAAATCTCCACTCCCAGTGCTAGCTATGGGATTTTCATGGATCACTGTTTTCAAAGACTCATCTGTTTTAAGGTGACAGTGTCAAACTTCCCCATTTATACTCACAAACACTTCATTTTAAACTGCCATAGGCAGAAGGGGCAGATCTATTTCTGTTTCTGGAGGCAAGGACCACTAGTTCAGGATTTGAAATCCAGGAAACATCTGGGGCTGCTCAGCAAAGGAGGGATGGGAGGAAAGCATCCACTACTGACACACCACTGCACCATCCCCTCAGGACTCACTGTGGAAAGTGTTCTCAGTGGTAGTTTGTTAATGATAAACAGTAAGAACTCTCCTGACCTGGGAAAGCATGGCTCTACATTCCCTACAAATCACCCGATCCTCAGATAAATGCCATCCCTTTAAAAATGCCATGCCTTGGAAATAAGAATTTACATCATTAGGTAATCTGTCACTTGTGGTACTTTTCCACTCCCATCTGTTCCCTAGAGCCTGCTTTACCCTCATTTTGGCTAATAATCCTGGCATCACAGTGCAGGAAAGGGGGTCTGGTGAGGAGTCAGGGAGCAGGTCCTGGGGTAGGTGAGAGCTAAAGGATCAATTGCTCCTTCCCAGCCTTTTAGGTGAGTTGTGCTAACACTAAATCACTGGGGAGAGGGTTGATTTGGGTTGGTGGCTGGGTGTGTGCCTTTCCAGTGTAAAAACAGGGTAATCCTTCTGTAGGTACATTATTTCTTGAGACTTGAAATGGGCTACAGTGAAAAATAGTTCCTTGGCATCATGTGTGTAGTAGCAGAACTGCACATATTGTCAGTGCAACATGCAGTGCAGTGATCGTAGCTCCTCCTGTGAGACAGCCATGTTTTTGTACCCTTCTTTTTATGTGGCTGTAATTAACGTGTCACTACTAACAATAAAGATACTTGGAGGTCAGAAGTGACAGGCAAATTTTGGCAGCCTGTGCTTCTGTGGACTGCTGGAAGGAGAACTGAGCATATTGCTTAACAAAACCAGCATTTTCTTATTATCTCTTCAAAGATTTGAGGAGGGAGTGGGGCAATCACTCCTTCACAGGCGCTAGAGCAGTGGCAATCACCTTTGTCTGTTGTGAGCTGCACATCAGGCAGCAGAATTTAAAATCAGCAGGCCTGTCTCCCCCTGCACAATAATGCTGCTGCTGCTGCTCTGGTGAAGCAAAGCTCCATGAATTCCCCTGAAAGCTGTCCATTTGCCTCCCCTGAAAACTGTTCTGAATGGCCAGCGGGGTGGCACAAGGTGTCCAGAGATCGACAGGAAAGCTGCCTTGCTGTACAGACAGTTTGCAAAAGCAGGCTTAGTTGGGACCATAAAAATAAAGCTAAAACACTGGGGTTTTCTCCTTGTTTTCTTAGCCTTATACTCTTTGCAGCAGAAATATTGTTCACAGCAAACATTTGGGTACGTCGCTGTGCAAATGGCTTCATACTGCCGATGCAGAGAAATTAAGTTTTTACCATGGCAGATTTGCTTGGTCCTTGAACTTGTAAATTTGTTGTTTCTAGCTGACAGATACAGGAAGTATTTTGGGCTAGTGACAACCGATGTGAGATCATAGAGCTCTGATATTTGTTCATTTTTGTCAGCCAAGGAAGTGATGACCTGATGTTAAAAAAATCTTGTTAAAGAGGTGGTTGTCTGGTGTGATTTAGACAAATCCCTCTTACTTGTTGCATGTGACTGTTGAATTTTGCTTGCTGTGACACCTCTAGCTCGTTGTGGTCAGCCTCTCATCCTGTGATGTGCCAGCTCCTAGAAGGCCTGGAGCAGGAGGGATGTAGGAGGTCTGCAGGGTATCTGGGACTGTGCTGCCTGGTGGGTTCCTGTGGGTGGGGGGATCCCAATAAATGCCACACTCTTGTGCCTCAAGCTGCCTGTGACTGAAAGCACAGCCTCTGAAGAGAATAAACCATTTTGATTCTCAAAATTATGGAGAAAGTGGGCTAGAAGAGAATTGAAGAATTCACTTAATCCATATCCCTATCAAATAATGCCTTTATTATCCCTGACAGAAATTTACCTCTCAAATTTTTTATAAAAATCTCCACTGAGTTTCATGACTTTTCCAATATTTTTCAGTGGTACTACCTTTTATTGGTAGATCTCATCCAAATCTGAATCTTTCCCATGATCAGAACAGGATGCTCAGGGAAGAGATTACATGAACATCCCTGGAGGGATTGAAAAGGGCTATAGGTGTGGCACTTAGGGACATGGTTCAGGAGTGGACTTGGCAACACTCTTAATGACTGGACTTGATGATTGCAAATGTGTTTTCCAGCCTAAAAAATTCTATTTTTATTGTAATTATTTTGCACTATCTCTCTAGCCTACAAGAAGCCACAAATCGCTGTTACCTGGGGAGTGAGAAACTATGTAATATAGTCTTCACAAATTGCTAAAAATTAGCAAACCTTTTTCTCTGGGGAAAAAGAACTGATATGAAACTTTTGCTATGCATTTGAAAGAAATTATAACATTTAATGGGTTTTATTAACCACCCTTTCTTTCCCAAATTCCTAATTTTTCTTAATATAAAGGAAAAAAAAAATTTTGCATCTTTAAATTTTGAGTAAATATGTTGCATTTATATTTTTCTAAAAAAAATCTTATTGCATCTAATCCATGTACATCTTTTGATTTGGATATGATGAATACAAGTATTAAATCAGGATTATGAAGCAATCAGAAAAACTTGTTTTACAAATTTTGTCTTTTCACCTCTAAAGATGGAGGATTTGAAAAAGCTTTCTCTCAAATCTCATATCTTCTTTAAAAGTTACTTCTAGTAATAAATAAATAACTCTTTTAATTCATAGTGTTTCTTGGGTTCTGTCATTCTTCCACTTTCTTTGCTTTACAGAGCACTTGGGTATTACCAGTAGCAAAAAATAAAATATCAGAGTAGTGCCCTTTATGAAAGACGTCAAAATAAGTTCAAGACACATAAAGTTTCATTTCAGCTGCTAAACTTAGCATAATTTTGCTGCTCAACCATAAATAATAAATGATGCTTCAAATAAGACAAAGGAGATGTGCATTTAGAAGTGCTTCAACTGTATGAGAATAAAACTCAGTTCCTTCAAACTATTCATAGATATTTTTGCATAAGAGAAAGATCCTTGTAATTGGTAAGCCGCCTCCATGTAAGGGGTACTAAACCTAGCTTAGTAGACTATAATTTTAGGGTTTTTCTTGAATGATTATTGACACTGATTCTATGTTTCAGATCGAGAATCTGAAAGAAGGTTGTAACAGTGTTTATTGAAGCGATGTTTGTGCTCTGAATTCTCCCACAGCCAATGTATTTCAGAAAATAATGACTGAAAAGCATTAAGCTAATAGTAAGACATATAGCTAAATGGAATAATGCCATGCACTATAGCAGGAGTATCTCTGAATTACTACAGGTTTCATTTTCAACTCAAATATTGTCAGCAGATACGAGATGGCTGTTATGTCTTTGGTATTTTTTTGCTGTGGTGCAGTGCATGCTGTTTCCTGTCTTCTTCCTAAGCACTGACTGAAGATCTGTTTAGTTTTTCTCAAGGCAATTTCTAATTTATGATTTATTTTTTTATTTGTTTTATCACTCATGAGACAATTTCATGAAAACTAAACAAGACCAGGCTTTAACTACATTCTTCTTTTTTTAATATATGTAGACATAGACTTACACTGAAACTACAGAACTATGAATTCTCTCATGTTCTTTGGATTGATGTCCCAGAGTAGTATAGATTTCATGTTTTATATTTACTTATTATAGCCCTTTAGCCCTAAGTATCTGGATTTCAGTGACAGTAAATATTTGTAGTTTATCTTATGCATGTTTTTTTTTTAATAAACACATAATAAAAAGCTTTGTGTTCTGAAAGTCCCATGTTTTATATAAGCATGTACTGACCACAGCATTTTTATATTGCAGACATTTTTCTTAGAAAAACTATGTCATCCACTGAAATATTACTGGTTTTGTTTTTCTTTATTACTGAACTGTAATAATACATGCTTGGCTTTAAATTTCATAGATCCTTAAATGAATCTCAACTTATTCTGCAATGTTGCTTTGCATTAGACAAGACAGTGACAGATACAGTTCTTTTAGTACCGTATGTGTCAGTGTATTGTAGATCCAGATAGAAATTGGTGGAAAATATCAAAACAGTTGCAGCCCTAGCTTGAAGGTTTTTAAAGCCTATTAAAAAGTTAAAGGCCTGGATTTAGTTTGCAAAGTATTCAAAATCCCCCACCTCAAATATTCTGGAGTTGAGAGGAAAAGTTCAGAGTTTGTAAAATGTGTTATTAAACTTGTTATTTAAACAACTGTAGGAATTTTTCACTTTTAAATTCCTGAAAAGGTAGTAGAAAAGTGATGTTTGCAGAAGAAAAACAGCTGTTTATGTAAAGAACTGTAGATGTGTTGTTTGGCTGTGATGAATTGTCCTTTTACCTATTATTCATCAAGGAATGCTGCCTGAAGCAGCTATTTTACTACAGAGTGTATTCTGTAACTCCAGTCCCTATGTCTATATAATAATTACATAGTTCATTATTGTTGACTTATCACTGAAATTACTCCAGGTCCAACAAACTATTCATAGATAACAGATTATGGTTATCTTTATCTGAAGTTATTCTTGTGTTCTGTTTCACAGTGCCACTAGACAAGTGGGTCAGCCTAAGTCAGGGGACAGAGCTGTGGCTGGATCAGGACCACACAGCTGGAAGTAGTGGGTGGTGGAAACAGGAGCAGATGTACTGGGGAAAGAGAAATCAGGATTGCTTCTGGAGCTCTCCATTCTTTGAAAGGAGACACGTATTAGACTCTGAATGAGTTCAAGCAATCAAGAATCAGAGGACATCTAGGTCACAAACATTCAGATCCTAAAACACTAGAGGTGTCTCATGCAGACTTTATGCCAAAGTAGGGGGTTAGCGTAGTTACTCTATGCTAAGACATGAAGAAAATGAACACCAAAAGGTCTCAAACAAGTACAATATAATTGATTGATTGATTGATTGATTAGGATTAAGAAAGTAGGAAGAAATAGAGAAGAAGAGCTGAAGTATGTTTATACTTCTGCTTATTTTTTATGTCAGCTGTACTTTTTGATATGCCTGTGATTATTTGTAAATGAAGGAAATTTGCTAATTAATTCATTTTATTTGCAGTAGTCACTAATAAGGGGCCCAATGATGTGGGTAGAGGCCAGGAGCAACATTTTAGAATGTTCAAGACCTTATTATGGTACAGTGGATCATAGATTATTTCACACTTTTAATTTTAACGTTTTGTTCTCTTGTTCTTCTTGTACTTTTCCCACTTCTCTTTAAAATGAATAATTTACTCAAATTGTTAGAAATGGCCCTAAAAACCCAATGAGAGTGATGTAAGATAGCTTTACTCTTCTTTAGCATTTATAGCAGATATACATATTTTCTGTTTGTTTTTAAAGAAAAATAGAAAAATCAATTGAAAACATGTAGATTTATATTGATGGTGGTTGTAAGTAATCAGCAGGGCACACTGTCTGAAATTTTTTTCTGTCTTAGATATATTTTATCTCTAAGTTTCTCTGACACCTACTGAGGGGATGAAGGAAAATGGCTTATGAACTATTCAAACTAAAATCAGTCTTGATTTAGATTTTTGAGGAAATATCTTCTTATTTTCATAGTACAGTCAACAGTCTCCAAATCCAATTGGTCATTATTTGAGAGTACATTGCCAAGATACAGAAAACAGTGTCTTTTCCTCCCAAGATTTTGGTTGTTCTTAAGTGTTTAGAGAATTGGGATGAGGTTCATGAAGATGAACACAGAATAAAATCTGAAGGAACTGAGTGTGTCAAAGCTTCTTTGAACAACACATGAATTATGCTCACCCTTCTGATCAGAATAATGACCACAATGCATTTTTTAAAATCATTTTTGTTCTCTATAAGTCAAAAATAAACAAAATGAAAAAAAAAAAATCCTCATTTTATCTGTCATAGTGAATGGATGGTGACAGTAGACTGATTTCCATGCATAGAAAGATTAATGATGCTTCAAGAGTAGATCTTTTACATTCATCATTCAACAGAGATTTCCATCACATTTCTAATGAATACTTTGGGATCCAAGGACTTGGGAATACATGTCATCACACATCACATGAGAAAAAACACAAGCCAGCTACTTCATCACCTAGCAGTATCTTTTCTAAATGTTGCAAGCTGTATCTGTGTTGACTGTTTCAAGCTTTTTGACTAAGGTTGAAATATTTCCCTTTTTTTACTACTTTTACACACTTTTAAGAATTATTGCACAGACATACATGCATTAATATTTGGTTTCATTCCATTTTTTCTTGGGTAGACATACACATCTTTTTCCTCTTTGTTCTCCTCTGAACCAATCCTTCTGGTAGAGCTCTTCCAAAACCAACTCTCTCTTGCAAATTTATCTTCTTTTATATTTTTCTAAACTGTTCACTTTTAAAAAGTCACTTTTTTTCAAAAAGAAAAAGAATCAACACCTACTGTGTCCTTTGCAAGTGTGGATAAGGTCGAGTCATTTGTTGTCTTTATATATGTTTTACAAAACAAATAATTCTGTTCAGAAGTCAAATACATTTTATTTTTTTCTGTTTGTTTTATTCTCCAAAGATATAAGTATCTCTTTATACCTAAAAATCCACACCTGGGAGTGCTTCTTTTTCCTCCTTGGGAACTTGTTATGTTTTACTGTAATCAAAAATCAACAAAGTTTCATATAATTTTGGGGAACTCAAAAATATGCTCTTATGAAGCTGGTTTTGTTTCTCTTAACTAGGGCTGGTTATGTTTCTTTTAACTGAGAGGGAATAGCCTTTTAAAAGCCTAAGTCCTTCAATAAATAATCACATTATGGGTAAACACAGGCAGGCTGTAACGTAGCGTAATATAGTTACAGGATCTGACAAAGAAAATAATGATACACAATGTGCAGTACATCCTCATAACCTCCCATGTGGGAGATTTTAATTACATGAAAAAAAAAAAAAAAAGAAAAAACACTTGAAATAACTCATTTTGTATTTAGGAGGCCATGAGCATCTCTTGCTAATGGGATAAGCTCAACATCAACTAGATGAGCAAATAGAAATACTTCAGAATTCAATTTCTATACTACTTCTCTTGTATTATAATAAAATTTTACCAGAGTCCTATATAGAATAAACTTGTTTAGAATTATCCTTTTTTATTTAAATGCAATAATTTCCTAATGCCATTTGTGATCAGTTTTAACTCTCTTGGAATATACTCAAACATTCAGCTGTAAAATAAATATGGCAAAGTATACATTTGTGTACTAGGTTTAGAATTTAAAGCTATAGCACTGCATGATTCTTGGAAAACCAAAGATGAGAATTTTTTATTGTGACTGAAAGACTTTGACAATGAATTGTTAGTATAGATTATTACATTTTTGAGAAGTTAGAATGAAACTGGTAGACTGAAACATCAAGCTGAGACATAAAGAAGATTTGAGATTATTATTGACTTTAAAATTGGTAAATATTGACCAATGACTTTTAACCAATGGGTTTATCAAGATATTCTATTCATTAGTATTTATTTATTTAAAAATCTCAACAGAAATAAGAAAAATAGTATTTAATTCGTAAAGGTGTACCCTCAGAAATTGTTGGCAAAAATTATTTGTAAATAATTTTTTAACATGCTAGTATTAGCATGACTGGAAGAAAGTCTTATAATGATCGGCATTGGGATGTTAAAATATGGTACTGTATAATTTTAAAAGACAGACTGTACAGTATTAGAAACAACAACAAAAAACCCCAAAGTCTTAATGGAAGGAATGAGAATTTGCATGTTGGTGGCTCATTTCTCACAAAAGACAACATGAAAAATTCCTAGTTAGGAGAATTACAGCTTTTTAAAAATTCAGCAGCATCTCACAATACTTATGGTACCACATTCATTCACTGGAAAGATTTGTTCTATTTTATCATCCTTGAAAAGCTGTGCTACAAAAGCAGAAATGCGACTCACAAAAGCCCAACATATTTTAAGATGTTGGGATTTTTTTGCTGTTTCTGTGCTTGCATTATTATAAATGTTTTATGATTCCTTTAAGCCATATGTTACCCTGAAAATGGCAGCATACACAAGTTTCAAAATGACCAGTGTGCAGCTTTGTAACAATTAACCATCTGCTTATAGGGCTGGTATGAACTGAGGGCATCTCCATGGAAGTCAGAAAAACATTAGAATACCATACCTGCCAAGGTTTATCCATGAGTTACCCTACATTGTAATTTGTAGTCCCCTCACAGCAGTGAGAGGCAAAACTGCACCAAAGCTGCAAACAGAATTCTTCCTAAACATTTGTCTTAACAGACTGCTAGTGACAGATTAAACAGGTCCAGGAGCAGGTGCCACACAGAAGACGTGGATTAAAGACAAGCACAAGAGGATAGAGTTGATAAAGAACAAAAAAATTTCCCAAGTCTGGGACAGGTATTAATTTGGCTGTAGCTTCATCTGGGTGTGGACACATGAAAAACAATAACTGCTCGTCGTCCCCTTTAACCATAGTCCCTTTATCTCTTCCTACAATGTATTGATGCAGTACAACAAAAAACCTGGGGAATTTGGGCATTATCTTTGTTAGTAGCATAAATATAGGATTTATATTTGTTATACAGTGATGAATGTAGAAAGAGCTTAGAAACTCCTGCTGTGGCCCTGCCCTGTGGCCAACCCTGAATAGCTGTGGTCAGAAGCTAGGATTGCATTTCTGCAGACAGAGTTTACCTCATCTTCCTCAAACATAATTGAGCTTGTCACAGTAAGATCTTACAGGTTTATTTAGTTCTATAGCTTGGCATGGGATGAAAGGCTAGTATTTTCCTGGTATGTTAGTTCAAGCACTAATATTTGATTCTAAAGAGATTTGCAGGAATCTGCCTGGCTAAAAATGCACATGAGGAAGAGTAATCAATGAAACATTCATTTCCTTTTCACTTTCTCCCTTCATGAAAAAAAATCCTTTTGTTAAATTGAAATGATCTCTAGACTCTGTTGCAAGAGAAAACAATTCAGACCCAGGGAAGAAATTGAAGTCTGATTGGTTTCTATCTCAAAACATACAATTGCTTAATGTAGAGAAAAAAGTAAATAGCAAAGAAAGAATCTATTAGGAAGCGGAGTCCAGAGAAAGACATTTTGTTTAAAGCCCATGTTAAAATAGTTTAATTACAGGCTTTGAACAACAACATCAAGTAGGAGGTGGTGCTCCTGCCCTTGATTTTATTCTAATACCTGTCTCCTGGGTCCACTTATGATATCCCTAATTTCTGAGGAGCTAGAAAACCTGTACAGTTAACAAGAAATAAGAAAGCTGCCCACAAAACAATTCCTCACTAACAGCTCCCTGAAGAGTGAGATCATAATTTAACTTTCCTGAGCCAGTGTAAAGCCAGTTATCACCATATCATGTAGTGCAGTAAAAAGGGAAAAAGTATCATGAAAAAAAAAGAAATTTCCCCAAACAATTCACCGCTTTAGCTGCTAGAGGATATTAGAATTTAGATCACTTTGTCAGTCATATCTGCAGAAAATTGCCTTCCACATTATTTCCTATTCCAGTCATACCTTGCATTCTAATCCTGGGAACATTACCTGTTCCAGGATAAAATCCTAATCTTTATCTGATTCTTAAGAAAATTTTTGGTGACGATAGCCACTGTGCATGTTTAGTGGATTTGGGGAATCCTTTCTTTGCGGACTTTACCAACTGTGCATACAAAACATCTTTGCTTGATACAACCTCTAATCAGTCATATATCTCAAATTTATACTCTGATAATACAAGACTGGAAACTCTACAGATGCATGAAGTTTTTACCCCTGAGCAGCAGAGAAAATCTTTGTTATAAATTATGTACATTTAATTTGACAAGGTACTTTCATAGTAAGAAAAGCTTTTGCCATTCACTAATCTTTTTGCTCTGCTGGGCCCCATCATATGTCCAAAAGAACAGCTTGATGACACTGAAAATAAGCAAAGCTTTTAATAATTCTTCCTACAAAAATGATCTCATGGAAATTTAATGTGTATACGGTATATTTGGAAGATAAGTTCTACATCCGCATGTAGGCTTCAAAAGGGAAACAAGGCTATCAAATAGCACAACATCAGAGGTAGTGTGAGATGAAAAGTTATAGTTTGATGACACAGTGTTCCTTGAAAAGTAGGATATAAATGTATAAACGTTAGATGGGAGGGAAATCTAGAGGTGAACGGAAAAAGAAAGGTTAAATTAAAAGAGTATGTTGGAACTAAATTAGTCTTTGAAAACAAGATAGTACAAGGGTCTGCCAGATACAGACAGGAAAGAAAAAGTGAAAAGTAGTTCATCAGTAGATGACAGGGTAGGAAGTCAGCTGCTAAAATAAAAGCAAAAATTTTTATCCAGGGAGGACATTGTAACAGCTACAACTAAAAGCAGAAAATTAAAAATAAAATAAAATAAAGGATAGAGGTTTGACATTTGATCCAGGGGTAGGGAGGTAGAAAACTTAGATGAGTAATGACTTTGGTTTCAGATGATATCTGTTGGTCTTTTTATTGGAACAAAGACATAGAAAATTTAGCTATCTCCAAAGAACTGTAAGTCTCTTAATTAGGAGTATGCTTCACACATGAACATAAGAAGCCTCATATTTTCTTCCTACATAAAATACCATTTTGTAGTTAAGGAAAAGTGAAGTGTATAGAACGGACAGTGTCTGAGCATGCCAGCTCAGTTTGCAGTGTGGAGTGAGCCAGTGCCTGGGTGACAGCAGTAAATTATTACTGCGCAAGACCTGGATGCTACCCTCAGAGTGCTGATTGCACTCTGGGAGCAAAAGAGAACACATCTCATACATGGAGGCAAGGGTCTGTTGTTAGTACAAGTAATGTTTTGACAGTCTGACTATCCAAGTTAACTGATGCCAAAAAGAAATGCTTTGTTGACAATGTAATTAAAAATATTATCTAAGAAACCTTCCAACTGTCTTCCCTTTTCTTCCTTTGAATTTCTCAACATTCTTCTGGATCCCAAGTTACTGTAGTAGAGAGATTCACAATGGGCATGAGCATCCTAGGTCCTTTTCTTGATAAAGTATGGTGCTCATGGGTGAGCTTTTCTTACTTATCAGACTTGAGTTCACCTAGAACTCCATTTACTTGTCTTCTCGTCATGGTTCGCTTCTCTCATGTCAGTCTACGGCTAAAGGTTAAAAATTGCTCTACTTCCTCTCCCACCTTCAGTTAATCCAGAGAGCTATGGTTTGTTTTGCAGGGACTACCAGGTTTGCTGGCCTTTCACTTGTCCATGGGATTCACAGAGCTGGGTTGGAAAAGTGAGACAAAACCATACTTTGAAGAATATCTCTGCTTTTGTAATTCATCAGGCAAAAGTGCATTACACTGGATAAGATTGTTGTATCAGTGAAAGCCTAATATGGTTTTAGAAGCCAAGGAGAAATAGGTTTTTCTCAGTAGTGAGTATCAACTTGTATTTTAATTCCTGTAAGAGGTTCCAAAGTGATTACTATGCAAGTTGCCTTTGCAAGACCTACAGAATTGTAGGTATATGCAGGTGTGGTTTTGGTAACAGCTTTCTCTCAAATATTAATTTTTAATACTTTTAATTGTATAGATAATCACTAGGCTGAAGTGTTGAAGGATTTGGGGTTCTTTAATCTTTTTGGGTTTTTTAAAGGCTTATATGCTCTATCTACTGGGATAAAAAAGTATGCGTCCATTGCACAAGAAAAAATATTTTCAAATTGCATCCGAGTCCTTACATCTCTTGTGTGTTTGATTCTGCTACATCTAAGCTTAGAGATATGTAGTCCAAGTATCCTTATTGTCATTCAGGAAAGATATTAGTTGAAATGTAATTTAGGATTTTTTGGTCTGTTTTGCAAAATGTGACACATGTATGAGTAAATAATGGATGAATAGTAATTAACAGGCACTTCTGTGAACACTGGAGATAATGGATGGGATTGTGTCATATATTATTAGTCTACCTCCTCACTGCATTTCCAAGCACAATGCTAGTAATATACTGATATCTAATGATAGCAAGGATGCTTGATATCCAATAGAAGGTATTGTGTTTTTTCTCAACACAGGACTAAGTTTGTATCTCTGTTCTCCTACTTGGAATTCACAAAACTTTTAGTCCTCAGCTATCTTAGAAACTTGAGTCCCCTTTAATACTGAGTCACAAAGATTTAGTGCTAATGAAGAGAAATCAATCAAATGATTGAAAATAAGAAAATTATCCTGGCCTAGACATGACAATTTCTGTATAATGCTCCTTTAAAAGTCATCTAGATTTGTGAAACACTTTTTCTGCACAGAGTAATACTTCTAATAGAAAATATGCAGAGAAAAGTAAGACTCCTAGCTGAGTGTAGTGAAAGAAACAAAAAAAAGTGAAAAGAATAGCATGATACTTTTTACTGCAATTGCAACAAAAAATAAAAGATGAGTATTTGTAACCTTTTGATGAAAAGATTTTAAGGGAGTTATAGTTTTGGAAAAGACTAGTCCCAGAAAAAGAAAAATTATTTCAACAGAGCTTCAACTATGCTTCTGAAAGGGAAGTACTATAATAATATTTTGCATCTGAGGGTAATTTCAGTAGTAGTCAAAATGATATTTTTGAACCAAACTTGATAAATATGAAGCAAAGAACTAATGGCATATGGTGTATTCAGAGATTTTATTATTCGTTCTTCAAGGTTTAGCCCTTTTTCATGAGCACTTCCTTCAAGTCAAAATTCTGTCATAAATTATCTCAGAAGAGTCTGCAGTGACTTACATTTGGATCTCCTAAACTATTTTTTCCCTGTTAATGCTGGGATAAGTGTCTAGCAGCATGTGGGTCATTTTACCTCCATCTCAGCATCCGAGTGGAACACCAGCACAATAAAATCCTTGCAGTTAATGAAACATAAAGTACCAAAACCCAATTCAGTTATGTGCAATATATGTTGATATATTCAAATATCCATCGATCAAAGCATTGCAAGAGTCCATTTCTGATTGGACATGCTAGACTGATCACTAAAAATACCAGAGGAGTTACTGAACTGAAAACAGGGAAAAGACATAATACACTCTGTGCATATTTTAAGAAGTGAGACAATAAAACAAGTGAAAAAAGTTAACTAAGTCTTCTAAAAGAGGAGAAGTCCATCCACTCACTTTTCAATCATGTATAGTTATGAAGGAGAAAAATAATTTCTTCTTCTAATTTCCAGAGAAAAAAAAATTATCTTCATACCAACAGAAAGTCTGTAGATATTTCAAACAATAAAATTTTGCATGTCATGAGAATAGTATACACTTTTTCCTCAAAAGCCATTTGCATATTCAATTAACAATGCTTTTAGTATTAATTGTGTTTTGCTCAAAAAGAATTCTAAAGTCTTTGAAGCTGTGGTGTGTTCAGTCATCCTGCACAGTGACTCTACTGTGCCCACCTTAGGAACTGCATAACTGCTCAAGTTTTTAGGGACTTATCTAATTTTGGAACAGCATTTTGTCTACATGTACAGCCCTTCTGTGAGAGGATAGGAACATAAAATGAAGAATTACTGTATCATTATGATATTATTCCCCCTCTGCAGCAGCTCAGTGCAATGCCCCTGGGTGCAGCTTGTCCAGAGTAGCATTTGTGTAAGGCTAAGAGCAAGGTATAATAGCACTTGTGATAGTCCTTTTCAGAAAGAAGTGTGGACTTCATCCATACTGGTGTAGGGATGAAGAAATGAAAAAATACATTGAGTACCCTTGTGTCACCTCTCCAAAAGCCTAAATATGAACTCTTGTTTAAAGTAGCGTGCAAGGTCTGGAATATTATGCACACTCCCAAATGCACACAGTGTAGGAAAATGCATCCTTCAAAACACTCAAGACTCACAATTGGGTTATATACTATTTCCCTCCATTATTATGAAGTGCAAAATTGGTAACACTGGAGTTTGTAAGATGGCTGTTTTTAACATTTCTACAGGTTCATTATTATGACTAGAATCTTTCATCCATTTCTGCCATTGCTCCGTTACTTCTTCCTCTCCAGCTCCTTATAATTTAACTTGTCACATAAGGCCTTATTTATCTTCTCTTTGATTTAACTTGGGTTTTGGTTATCTTTATACAACAGTATTCATTTTCATAACATTTTGTAGAGGACAAATCAATGTGGATTTTACTCCTTTACCCAGCCCCTGTTTAATCTCTCTATGGCATGGTCACTGATTTTTTAGAGTTTTTTATGCTGAGGGCACAGCTAACTGCATGCTCCCATCATTCGGATCAATATCATTTGTTTTCAATATATGCTATAAAACCTAAAATTTTGCTAGATTTTTTCAGTTTAGACTTAAACATTGCAATGACATTTAGAAAATTTTATTTTGAAAATATCAAGGAGAAAGACTTCAGGAAAGAGAATCTAAACTGTGCCATGTTTGGAATTATAATAATTAAATTTTGTAATTAAGTACTCAGAATGTAGTCTAGAAATTTGTGCATAACGGATAAATCTGAATGGTCTGTCTTTGGAGAAGTAAAATACAGTATTTCAAGAATGATGGAATAATAATATCAAAATGAAACAAACAGAAAATTATATTTGTCTATGCTGTCATTTTGTAGTTACAATTATGTAATGATAAATAGCACAGGATATACAAGGAAAAAGTTTACAGCAAGCGGTACTACAACAGTCCAGGAAAACACAATTCACTTCTGCTCTGTGTTATCATAGGGCTCAAGAATACTTTGGGTTGGTTGTCTGATCCAATCTCCTCCTAAATTATTAACTACTCTGTGAAAATACATTGAAATCCATTGTTCTATTGCTGCAAAAACACTCTCCTAGGTCTGTCTCAGTCTATCTTGTTTCCTAAGTAATGAAAGTAAGGAAGTCCAGAGAGAAGATGATCACAGAACAAGTCACTTTTGCCCAACCACATTCCCTGTCTTGTAAGGACAGTTGACATTGGAGTCTTATTAAAAGTTCATCAAAACCAGTGTTTCCACTGAATTTGAAGTAGTATTCTTAAAGGTGTTTTGGGGAGGCAAGTTGCATTGGTCAGATAGGCTTGAATTCTAACTGCTGAGTAAGAATCCTGTAACAAGAAATCTCTGAGTGCTGTTGAGGTCACCGAGTGGCCATGTGTAGCTAGGCCCTGGCAAAGAGGATGTTATCTCAGGTGAATGGTGACCATGCATGAGTACAGGCTCAGAGGTTTTTCTCATGACCCTCATTGGCTCAGGTATTCATATTCAATCAGGGTTTGCCTTTTGTATTTTGTTCACCTTTTCCACCAGTTTATTGGTGGATGAAAGGGAGGGAGCTTAGTGCATTACATAGGTGCTCTTAACACTGTGATGTAGGATGCTTTAGGAAAAACCTGATTTCTCATGACTAGAGAGTTTTGCCATTCTCCGAGCAGCATGTTAAGCAGTACAAAGACCAGGCATCATAACCTGTGTAGCTCTGTCATCATGCTGATATTTAGTGTGACTGATTTTACACAATCACCCATCCATCATCAGTAAATAATGTAAAGAAGATTAGTGTGTGGCAAGTTGCAAAGAAAACAAAGCCACAAACAAGCCAGTGTGTCTCAAGGTTTGCAAGAAGGAGCAGAATCCTCAGGACTAGACAGCTTTGGATCTGTTTTTATCTTCTGTAACACAGCTGAATGGACAGGCCTTGTGGTGAGATCTGGATGTAGATCTCAGCTGAAAAGTTTTATTTGTGAATAGGTAGAAGTCAGTGTCTGTCCTTCAGTTTGACATACTTCCATCTGCTCTCAAGCATTCAGGAAGTCTTTAATCAAGAAAAAACAAGCAAGCAAGAATTTCACTGGTTTCATGAATTATGTTTCTTCTCCTCTATTTCATGCTTACAGTATGGTAGTAAGATACAGAACAGTAATGTCAGAGAGACCTCTAGGAGCTCATCTAGTACTTCCTGCAACAGCTGCTTCTTTGTCTTTCCTGACACATTTCTCTTATGCAACAAGAGAGCTCCCAACTCACATAGGGCCACCACAGTCTCCCTAGGTCTCCTGCTCCAGAACTTCATTCTCCTTACCATTAGGCAGTTTCAGTGAGGCCGCTTCTGGAATTTCCTGCTCCAATTTTAATTCTTTGCCTGCTCACTGTGAGAAAGCAATACAGACTGCTCTCCTGGCTTTGTAGATGTCTATTTCGCAAGCAGGAACTGTTGTTGTCTCCCTTTGTCTTTTCTTCCTTAAGCTAAATCCTGACAATCTGTTCTTCCATGTAAGGCATGTTTTCTGCACCTCCGGTTATTCTAATGGCTATTTACTAGTGCCTGTCCAGTCAACCTCTCCCTTTCGCCTTTCCTTCTTTTCCCTTTCCTTCCCTTTGCTAGTTTCTGGTTTTCAATATTAGTTGGTAATGAAGCATCCAAGGGTTGAAACAGAAAGAATCATTATGCATCTCTTGGAAGCTCTCTTTGTGAGGCATTTGTTTTTTTCATGGCAGTGGTGACTCAAATTTCAATTGTGGTTCCCCTGACTCTTCCACTTCCCTGTCTTGTATCTGTACTTAACATTTATCTACTCTGCAATGTGTAGCACTGTCATGATAGTTTATGTTTTTCTGCAGCTTAATTTGTAGTGAACTTTTAAATCAATTAAGTAACAGGATTTGTGCATGTGGTAGCTAACACAGTGAATGTGTGAAAGAAATTTACCAAAGCATTGGGCCTTTCTATGCACCAGAGTTAGAATCATATTGTGCTGTGGCTCAATGCACAAAAGCGAGTCCTCACTTTCAGGGGCCTGGGAATTATTCGAGAAATTTCAGCATTTCCTTGATGCTCCTGTTATTAAAAGTTATTAAAAGTAATTGGAGACTGAAGTTGTAATACTTACTACTGAGTTATCATTTATTGATTTTCAGTTCTTTCTGGGAAGCTTTGTGAAACAAGGAATTAGGATGAGCACCTTGAAGTGCAAGCATTTCTCTCCTCTGTCAAAAAAACTGTTCCAGATGGCCATTGAGCTGGGCTGGTGGAGGTGTGGTGGAACGAGATTTCAGAAAATTGTTTTACCCTTCTGTTATTCATGCTGAACATTGTAACTGAAATGTCATTCACTATGCTGTCAACCTGGGACTGCCAGAACAGAAAGACAGACAGATGCTATTACACAGTGCAGAATTACCAAAAGGAAAGGCATTTCTTCCCAAATAAAATAGACCACATGTTAGCTGGTAAAGGGAAATAAATCAGAAATGTGCATAAGCTTAAAAGATAGGTACCTGCAAACACATATGGATCTACATACATAGCTGTATATGCATGTATACAAGGTACATATATTTTTTTTTCCTAAATATATACGTATGCATATGCATATGACCTATTGGAATCCATTATGCTATTAGGGATCTATTTTGGATTCTTTTTTTGTCTGCCTTGTTTCCAAACATGGTACATACATAGATAAATTTAATGAGACACGTGGAGTTTCTCTTGATATGGAATTACTTCATTTTGACTTTGATGGCATTGCCATCTTATGAGATTTCCTAAATAGATAAGCACAGAACTATGACAATTTGGCACTCCCTTGTGTTATAACAAGGGAGTTTTTAATTTTTATGTCTCTCCAACTAAAAAGTCCTTTGCTTTACAGAAGAGAAAGAAAAAAAAAAGGTAAAAATGAGGTAATGTAGAAATAGGGTAGTAGAAAAAAAAGTTTATTGGAAGTTAAATGCAGAAAATTCCCTAACATACTTATAGCCACAGGACTAAATCTCTTAATTTGCTTCAAGGCTGCTCTGAGACCATTATAACACTCTTCATAGTTGAATCCTAGCAATTGGTGACAACTGTAAAAACAATAACTTCTATGAATCTTGAAAAGTAGTGACCAAAGCAGGGTGGAGCTAGGAAAAGAATTGTTCAGCAAACACTAATTGAACAGTGTTCAAGTATCAATTTTCAGTTAAGTATGATCCAAGTTACCATATTTTTAGTCATTACATATTCAAATGCATATTTTCATGTCTCATTCATTATGCCCCTTAGTTTAAAATCAGATTTTCTACTCTTTTTATAAATAAGAGTGTAGTGCTTTGACTGTTAGATTTTGCCAATTCACTGGACAGAATCTGTACAGAAAAATGTATGTATTCCCATCTTTATTCTGCAGAGTAGCATAGAGGAAAAAATATTGTCTCCTCCAAAGAAATTGATCTTTTGTTATCACCTACCTCAAATGCTTCAGTGATACGGAGATTTGTTGAGTAAGGAGTCGGAAACACCCTATAATTCGTCACACAGGTATTTGTGTCATCTTCCTTGTAGCACAGAGGGAACTAGTGCCTCATCTGAAATGTCTTGAAATTCCACTTGCAGAAAACCCATGGTGAATGGCTGGTTGTAGGGATTACAGAGGAAAAGAATTCTTATCCCTTTAATAAAAGACATAAGTTGTGCATGTGTGTGTTCTGTCTCTGCCCTTTCCCTAAAAAGAAATTGATTTTGCCTGCCATGTTTTCTTCATACAATGGCAAGGTTTTGCTCCATTTCTGACTAATTAAAGTGATAGTGTTCATTTTGAGATCACCTCTGCAACAAAAGTAAACATTATATTGAAAGAATAGGGCAAAGACTGAATTTCTTTACTTCCTGTTACACGGTTCTAAGAAAATAGAGCATCACAAAAATCTGAGCATTTCTTTAAAAACTATGACCTCAGAAAACCAAAATATCACGTTATAATATTCCTGTAGATAACTACTGTTTGGTATCTTGCCTGATAAAGTTATTATACCATAGCGTCTTCCTAGAAAGGTGTTGCCTTAAATGGTCCTCTCATCTTTTTTATGTTGTCAGTCAAAATTTTAACTAAACGTCTGGCATGCTACTGGAACAATACATCTGAATTTGATTATACTTTTTCTCTTAGATCATTTATGTTTGCAGTAATCAATGACATTTTCCAGATCAAGGAATAGAGTTTGGAAACTTGGCAAAGAGTCATTTTGTAGCTGTTTCACAGACATTAATATCAGATCTGTGCAGTACTGGATGAGCCAGAAATGTATATTTAATCTAGTTCAGGCAGGTGAACATCACTGAATCTCGTTTGAATTTTTTGAAGATGATGCTAATACAGTTAACAGTTTCATGCATTCGGGCTGGTTTGATGTCACCTGCAGAAGAACAGATGCCAGGTGGTACCTCAGCTGGATCAGAGCTGGAGTTGCATAGACAGGCAGTACTGGATGTGGGACAAAGCCTGTCTAGACTAAGTTAATCCATCATTGTCTTTGGACAATTTGGACTGCTGTCCTGGTTTCAGCTGTAATAAAGTTCTTCTTTTTCCTAGGAGGTGGTACAGTGCTCTGATTTGGCTTTAGTATGAGAATAATGTTGATAACTCAGTTGCTGCTTACCCTAAGGTCTTTTCCATTTTCCTTGCTCTGTCAGGGAGCAGGAGCACAAGAAGCTGTGTGGGAGAAAGCCCAGAACAGCTGGCCCAAACTGGCCAAAGGGGTGTTCCATACCATAGAACATCATGCTCAGTGTATAAACTGGGGGAGCTGGCTGGGAGATGCCAGTTGCTACCTGGGAACAGGCTGGGTGCTAGTGAGTGGATGAGCAGTTTTACTGTACATCACTCGTTTCTTTTGGGATTTTTCCTTTTTTACTACATTTTTACTATTATTGTAGTTGGTTTTGTTATTGTTTCCATTATTGATCTCTTCTTATCTCAGCCCATAGGTTTTAACTTCTTTTTTCCACTCTCCCCACGTCTTACTGCAGGCAGGGTGTGTGTGAGAAAGCAGCTGTGTGGTACCTAGTTAACAGCCATGGTCAAACCACAGCAACTGGCAGAGTGAGCTCATACCAAACCTGTACCTTTTCCATCATCCATCTGCACAATTTCTGCTCTGGTACTAGGAGTCATAAAGCTATTCTTGCTGTATGATAGACCTGAGCAGTTTGAAATGGATCATATAAAAATGATAAATAAAATTATTCTTGATGAGTTTGGTTTCCAGCTCATTCACAGTTATTGTCTCTTCATACCTTATCACAGGACAGCACAGAGATAAGAGTGTATTCTGCTTCATACATAGCTCCAAATATCTTAAGAGTATGCAGGTCACAACTGGAGAAACACTAAGCTAGACTGAGCAATAGGTTATTTATTGGGAATAAATTAAAAATTCTGCATTATAACACAAAACTAGTTTTTGCTGCTTCACTCCATGCCCATCCTTCAGTTCCCTTTCTGAAATAAACATGTCCAGTCTGAAGCCAGGATTTCCCTGGTAGTAGTTTGTTCAGATTATCCATCAATAAAACAGACTCACAGCTGCCAGTCCTGTTAGGTCAGATTGTACAATACCTCTATTTTTCCAGAGGCTGACAGAGTTTAAGACTTGAAGAAGAGGCAGCAGCTGGTCATTGCTGATAAGACTCAGTGGACACAGTAAGTCATAAATAAAATATACATTTGATATAGAGCGTGCAATCAATTTTATAAGTTACTCATTAACAGGTCCACAGCTTGCAGATCCTGCTGGATCTCACCCAGTAAGTCCACACTGTACAGCTGGGTTTAGTGCTTCTTTCTGGGCATCAAAATTGTAGTTTTTTCCAGCTTCTCACTAAAGGTTTGTCACTATCGACACAGCAGCAGTATGTTGTGCAGAGCTGATCCAAAATTCTAACACTTCTCTCAGATTTCATCTTTGTTCTGAAATGGGATAGGATATAGACTAACTGTAGACTAGCTAATTGCAAGTGCCTCTAATTCAGAGATCATTCTGTATGTCCCCCAAAGGCCTTTGAAAACAATTTTAGTGGTCTCTTCTCAGACTTTAAGTGTAGATGGAGAATTAAAAGGTAGATGCAACTATGTCTGTGTTCATATTAATGGAAATACTTCAAAATCTTGATAACTTGTGTCACACAATAAACTTGGTTAAGTCATTCACCTGTAGGAGAAAGATATTGGAAAAAGGCACTCTACACAACAGTAAGAGTAAAATGTACCTTCTAATCTAACCTGGTTTATAGGGTTCTTCCTAATAGAACATGCCAATAGTTACAAGAGAAGTAAAAAGTAAGAAAATATTACATGTAGGACTCTTCAAACATGAATTCATCTGTCAGATCAACTGGAAATATCTGAAACCAAAACAAGGGAAATCCCATACCAGGCTCTCTTGTCTGAACACCATCAGTCCTTTGGTCTATAAGGTAAGCAGAAAACTGTCTGAACAGCCAGCCTCAGAGTGCCACAGCCAGTGGTTCAGAGTCCACCTTCTGTTCCTCAGGGACTAACATTGGAACTGATGCTAACTAATGCCTATCTCAAAAATGATAGGGCAGAATGAACCCTCAGCTGCTTCACAGATAATACCAGAGTGGCCCGTAGGCTAGACTATCACTCAGAGGAGGCTTTATATGCTGTACAGTGGTCTGGCAGGATACTTAAGTAGTTTAACAATCCAGTTTTGGACTCCCAACTGGAGTCAGTCCAATGGTAGGGCCCTGAAAATGGTTTGGAGAGTGAAGATAATATACAAGTAGAAGCTGAGAAAGCTTGGCTTGTTGAGGCTGGAGAAGGGAAAGCTAAGGAGGGATCTGAATGCTGTCTCCTGTTACTTTAGGGGTGGTTTTACACAAGTCAGGGACAGATTTCTTCCTAAGGTAGGCAGTGGGAAAAAAAGGGTACAATGGAGGAAATTCCATCTGATCTAAAGGGAAAAAAGTATCTTATTGTAAGACTAGTGATCCACTTCAGCAAGCTGGCCAGAAGGGTTGTGATATCCAAGACTCTGGAGATTTTTCAGGTCTGTAAGTGCTTTGATTCAAGCTTGAAGTTAACGCTACTTTGAGCAGAAATTTGGAGTAAATGATTTCTGGATGTCCCTTCCATTCTACATTGTTCTGTTTTTTGAGACTTATGCAGGAAGCTGATTTTGACCAGGAATTGAAGGGTAAATGAAACCTTAGTAGACTGAGGAGAGAGTTTTGTGGCAATGCCACATGTTGAAACATCACTGGACAGTGATCAAATTATGACAGTGAAATATGAGAAAGAGAAGCCACTCAGAGTCAGAACTTCAGTAATGTGGCACAGCATGAAAATAGCAACCCTACGCCCTGCTTTCAAAATTAAACAAGAATCCAATGCTGTTTGCAGAGAAACAACCGGGTATCCATCTTATTAATTATATAGCAAGTACAAGTGAAAAAATCAGTCATGTTCTGCATCACTAAAGCTTCCAAGTTGTTTTCAAGGGTAGCAAACAACTTTTGTTCTATTTGAAAAGATTATAAGGCCAGAAGGGATTTTTACATTTTCTGGCCTCCAATTTAAAGCATGCATGGCATATGTTTTAGGAAAGATCTTATTTTTCACTATACAAATTTTTAGTTGTAAAGAATCTAACATAACTCGCAGCAAATTGTGACAAAGGTTAATGAACTTCACTGAACTTTATTTCTAGCTTAAAAATACCTCACTTCATTTTCTACCGGTGGGTTATTTCATGCTTTGTCTGCTAGAGAGAGAAATTTCATAACAACTCCGGCAACTTCTGCTTTCTCTCTATGTATTTGGAGAGTGTAACCAAGTTTGTTTTTCACCATTTTACTCCAGAGTTTTCAAACTCATATACCAAACACCACTCCAATAGCAGGCAGTGCTCTGGGCTTTGTGGAGCCTGTTCACTGAGGGACAAACTTTGCATGATAACTAGGACAGAGCAGCCCTCTTGCAAAGTGCTTCTGATTCACAAGTCAAGAAGAGCTTCGTATGATAAAGTTTCAGGCCCTTCAAAATAATGTCTAAACTAGCTTTTTCAGTTCATTATTTTGAATCTTCCTCCATGATTTATTTATGGCATTAAGGGGTGCGCATGCTGTTTCACTGACACTCTGTTGTGGTTTAGGAGTGGTACTCCCCCAATTTAGTGTTCCCAGTGAAACTCCAAACCAGGCACCGCTCATTCACTTTCTCCCTCGCCCTCCCTTAGATGCAGGCTGGAGAGGAGAACTGGAGGTACAAAAGGTAAAGATCACATGTTGAGATAAGAGCAATTTCCTGGAAAGAGCAATGAGATAAGAAAACAAGTCATAACAACTACAGTATCAATAACAAAATGTACAAGAGAGGCAAACAATTCACACGAGATTGTTTTGAACAGGCACTACCCAATTTCTTCCTCCAGCTTGGAACCAGCATTACTCCATCATGCTTTCTGCCACGCTTAGATAGAAGGGACCCCTTCCCCAATAGCCCCAGCAATGACCTGGGGTGGTATAGAACAACCTCCATGTCTCAGCCATGCTCTTCCTTATTCTACTGCAAAAATCAACCTTGTCCTGACCAGAACCAGGACATTCATGTAACAGGTCAAGTATATCCAAAACATTTCTCTCAGTGTAAATTGCTTCTGTATCATGTGTGTCAAGGGTTTCCATTAATATCAGTATTTGAAGGTATTTCCGTATCAAGTCATGGTCAGAGACAATTTCCAGGTTCAAAGGCAGTCACTGGGTACGTCCACAGGGACAAGGCAGGTTGAAGGTCAGGCCAGAAGGCAATCCATTTGGCCTAGGTCTGAATTGGAGAGATACAGGGCTGCAGTGCCTGCAGTGTTGCACATGTGGGAACACTCTGGAAAGGAGTTCTTCAGAAAAGGTGGGGGAGGGGGGCCCAATGAGGTCAAAAACCTGGCAGAGTTTTTGGGAGGAAGAGTCTGTTGAAGTATCATCCAGCTTTTTTTTGGAGAGGCTTCAGAGTCAGCTGAGGCCTTTAAAAGGCCTCTCTAAGCAAGCTGACCTTGAAGGCACGGAGATACACTCCTGGTCGTCATGAAAGAAAACTACATGCTGGAGGAAAAGGAGTCCAAAGAATTGACCACAGGAAATAATACTGGTGTTGTTATCTTCATCAATATGTCATTCTCCCTGTGGAGAGTGGAGCTTAAACTCTGTCATATAAAACAGGGGAAATTCATCATGTCAGTGCAGTAATGTAGGATTTTCAAGTCAAGTTTTCCAGAAGCAAGTGAAACTGAAGTTCTGTTTCTACTGTTTATAGTGCAGCTGGAACTCCATACACTGCACCAGCATAATTCCTGTGCCTTGTGAGTATATAATGACAGTTAAGAAATGAAATGTCATTTCAACTCATCGAATAAGATATTATCATAAAATCCTATTAAGTCTTCAGTAAAGTACGTCATTAGCCAATTTCAATTTTCCCATAGAGAAATGTGAAGCCCACGTGTGAGAATTAATATGCTTGAATGGACTGATGAAACAAGCTTCAGCAAGGAAAAAGACTGCCCTGAGTGCAGACTGTAGGGAGTGGTATCTTGACAATGTGAAACACATCACCTAACATTTCTGTTTGTCAGTCTCGATCAATATGTGTGCCTGTTTTCCAGAAATCGATAGAGACATAGTTCTTTACAGTAGCCCTGAGACCCAACCTGACCTGCAAGAGAAATCATCTAAATAGCAAAACACAAGCCGATTATCAAGGTTGACAAATGATCAGCTAAAAAATAGTTCTGATTATTTTCATTTACAATCCCAGCATTGGATGCAAAGATAGTTTTCTCCAGAGTAAGCGGCAGATAACACAACATATATCTGAGGTCCCCTGCTTGTTCCCTTTCACACTGAAATTCTGTATCCTTTAAATAACTTCTCTGTAGCAGCATCCTCATCACACTTAATTTCTAAAATCTGTGTGTATTACATATATCCTTTAAAAGAGTATTCATGCATTTGTATGAAGTCTAATAAGAGGATACCATAGTCTGCAATAATTTACAGGTTCAACTTAAACAGCAAAAACATTTTGAAAATGAACAGTTTGCACTGTAGAAACATGAAAACATGAAAATGCCTTCTGAGAGACCTTCTTTGGGAAGGTGATTCTTTACTGTGTTCCATTTCTGTCTCAAATGCCCTTCCTTAGCAGATGACTTGAGTTTGGGCCTTCAGCTTTAATCTTTATTTGCCCCAGATTCAAGGTTTTGCATAGCATAGCTTCCTTTATTTCAGTTTGGATATGCTTGATAGACAGCCTGTTGTAAGCCTCAGTGCTGAGGCTCATTGTGCCATTTTTCCCTCATTTGAAATCTATTGCTATTTTAAGAAACACAGTGAAATGCAAGTCGTGGTAATTCCTGTTTGGGTCATTATTAGTTCCAAAGGATGGGATACCCTCCAGACTTGGCAGTTTGGGAATGGTGCTGCTATCATGAAAACAGGCTAATATCTGGATTCACATATTAATGTTAGTTCTGACTTCAGAACTGTCCATGCACACTATGTAATTCGGAAAAAAAAAAAAAAAAAAAGACAAATTTTCTTAGACTGAAATATCAGTTTTATTTTCAAGATATCATGGCTTCCAGTACAGCAGTGGAGGAACGATGAAACAGAAGAAGTAAAGCTGAATGTTCTGAGGTTCCTCAGGGTTCAGTGGGGTAAGCAAATCAACAGCCGCAGCAGCTGCAGCAGTCTCATCAATAGTAGAAAACCCTTGTGCTTCCCAAAATCAATTTCCAACAGTGCCACAGTCCACGTTCTGTATGAAGTGCCAGATATTATTAAGTTCACATGGATGGAGAGAGGCCTGAAGTCCTTCTGCCTCTTATAATGGCTTTTTTCTTTCAACTTAAACTGCTGCTTGGGGACAAGGAACAACATCCCAAAAGGAAAAACATTTGTGAGAGGTATGGGACCTCCAAGGAAAGACCATTTGGTAAAAAAGCTTGAATCAGTTGTGCTCACATTGATTGTAGTTTAATTTACCTTGGGATCTTGTTAGTTTTAGTTCATTTGTTAGTAAAATTATGGGATTGGCTCTTAGGGAGTTGTCATATTTAGTTCCACGTAAGCTGTTATTGCTGCAAATCAGATAAAATGGAGCAGCAAGATATTCTGGGCTGGATGATGTAGGTGAACATAAGAATGCTACCCGTTTTCTTGTCTGTATAGGTTAAAGGCACTCATATGTGGGTGTGTGAAGCAAGATCCCAAGAACTATTTAGCTATTTTTAGCTTATTTTAGGAATGTTGTAATTGTCTTCATTATATATTAACAGCAGGGGAATTAATCTAAAATAAAGATCATTAATACAATTCTGTGATATCACTATCACTGACGTAACATTTTACAGAACAGATTCTTTTTCTTTTGTCCTGTTGCCACATAATGTATAGAATGCCACCTTAAATGAGCCTCTTTTGCTCTCAGTCTGATCAAATAATTTCGGTTTGATTTTACATTCCCTATAAAACATACCACTTACAAGAGTAGCCATTTTCGTGCTAATAATCACAATTTCTGATTCTCACAAAGTCTTCCAATGGAACTCTGCCATAAAATGAGACTGTGGCTACAGAAAACTTCAAAAGGCATCCCCTCACTGTTGAAATATCATTGGTGAGTTCCTAGGCTTTTTTATGTCCTTTTTAAGAAGGTAAATAAACTAGGGTCTTTGGCTGTATTAACCTGATGAATTTCAGTGCTAATGGCTGCATGTATGTGCAGCCTATACTCAGGTTTGAGGAGAGATAAGTTTATCAACTGATCACAGAAAGACACAGCAAAAATCACAGACTCCTCTGACTTATTGTTAGTATGCTCTTCACAAGACCATGACATGGACGTGTGCATTCTGTCATGGCCTGGCTGGGCAGACCCCAGGGTGACTTTTAAGCTTGTTGTGAGACTTTCCCAGCTTTGCTGTTGCTGGTGCCTTTTCTACCTCAGGTAGTTCTAGCTGTGAAAAGTCTATTCCAACTGCAGTTGGACTTCCTAAATGTGTTTTCCTGTATGCCCTCCTCTCAGAAGAAGTGCTGTAAGCCCGTTCTTTCAGAACGCATAGTAAAAATTATAATTAACTATTTTTACTGAGTATTTATGTCTGCAAATGTTTTTTTTATTCCAAAAATGACACTTAGTTGTTTGAAAGTACTTGCTTTTCTCCTTAGCAATTCCTCAAGCTGGGACACTCATTCTTAGGCTTTAAATGATCCAGTGAGTTTACAGTACACAATTAATTGCAATAGTAGCAAGTTTGGCACACCATGCTGTTAAGGATAGCAGGGACTGTAGTGATTTTATAATGAATTCACTCTAAATCTCAGCAAATTGTAGCATACAAGGACATCTGACAGCTGCTTTCCCAAGCTAAATCTCACCACTGAGACTCAATTCCAAGAAAAATAACAAGTCAGGCTTGGTTAGCAGTGCTGAAGCTTGGAATATGAGTTTTGACAAGGGAAAAAATCATTTGTACTGTACTAGCTTTTCATGAGCTGGGGCAAGGAGTAAATCTCTCGAATGGCAAAATAAAGCTGTCAGACAGCTTTTTCATAGGATGCCATTGGACATCAATACAACAGTTCTCCCTTCTGATCTTTTTATAGGTTGCTAATTCTGAAAGAAAAGTCATCTTTTCCTACATATTCGTGGATTCAGGCACTGACATTTTAGAAGGAGTTATACTAGAACAAAAATACATACTCAATAAACAGAAGTACCCCTATAGCCTTGCTGAAAAGATCTTTAGCTAAATATCTGTTATCTAGGAAAATATACTGTATTTGCTGCTTTATGTTTTGAGATTGATATATACATGTGTGAAAAAAGTTCTCCGAAAAATTTACTGGCAAATATACAGGCACATGAGAATACTTTGATGAACTGAAGAGCATGGCAATGGCCATCAGCCTGAGGCATGATAATCATTAAGGCAGTAATTTTGTTTCTCAAGCACTTGAATAGTTTTCCTTTTCTGTTTTTATTGGACATAAATGAGAAAATTTGGGCTTTTCTCAGTTTGGCCACTTTTTATGCACCAAGACATAATTGAAGCCGAAGAGGTGCAGTGAGGACTGATTGCAGGGGTTTTCTCTTCCAGGATAAGTGGGAAAGCCAGAGCTCCTGGAGGGACCTCTAACATCTAATTTTAGTTCCTGATACTGAAGGTCATGGAAGTTCTTCTGGTTTGGATTATGGAGATGGTTATCTTTACCTCCACTTTAAAATGCACTACCTTATGGATGTGGAGGAAAAGGAGACAATAATTAATTCTTAACGTGCACTTAAGAAAACAGTAAATAGAGTCTGCTTTATTAACATTTACTGACATTTTGTATGCTTTTAACAAGTATTTTCCAATATTTATCTTCATTTTTGATTAAAATCGTAAGAACATTTCCCTTTAATAGATTACCTTTGAGGTATGGCCCAATTCTGGATGTCTTACAAAGGAAAAAAAAAATACTTCTTTCTAAGGACTTTTGTATTAAAATGCCTTGGCCATGAATTCAGACATCACATAAATTCTTATATTAACAAGCAAGGCATGTTTCAGAGTTCTCTTTCAGGGCTGCTTTAAATCTTATATTTTCAAGCAGTTTAAACAGTCTTTGCAAATAAATAGTACTGTCAAATAGACCAATGACTTTAGTGAGATTATAAAGAAAACAAATGTTTGAGGCTAGTCTTAGTAAAAGAAAAAAAAATCATTTGATACTAGTAGCACTGTGAAAAAAGAAGTCGGATGTGAGTGCCTACAAAATTAAAATTATCATAAATAGCAACCTAAAAGTTTCAGACTATACTTCCTTTAAATGTGCAAGTAGCTATAAATTAGGTCTTCCTAGTTTTCTGAAGTGGCCTAGGGTACTTTTAATTTCTGTTCCTTTTGTTGGTAGGTTTTTGAATGTCTGTTTTCTGCCCCAAGTTTCCAGTGTGTTCAAATGCGTCATTCATGTTGTCATGAGGGTTTGACTAATCTCAAGTCTTAGTCATTAGATTAGTGACCACTGATGCAAAGTCTATTCACAAACAGTAAGCACTCCTTATATTTTTCCCAACTGGTTGCAAAGCAAAATGATTTATCAATTAAAATGAGAGTAACAGTATAAGAATTGACTTCATGTACAATTGTCATAATAAATTCATGTGTATATGTTGCACAGCACATTAGTGAGCAAGAAGTGTTGCTGGAAGAAATGGAAAATTGGTAAAATATTAATTTTAAAAAATAATCTCAATATAACCACATATACAAGAACTCTTATTTTATAAGGTTCACTCAAAGTCACTTTCTACACATGTACTGTCATTGCAATATGGAAGTGTGACCTAGCAGGCTCTTCTCTGAGTTCTGTTTTCTCAGTTTCAAATAATTCAGCCTTCTGGGTGATCAAACTGCTCACCTGATCAAACAGAACCTGCTCATAATCTGCCTGAGTTGCAAGCAGGAGCAGAACCTCTCACAGTTTAGCATCCTCAGTTGGCAGTGTCCACTCTTGCCATGAAACTACTCAGCTGCTGGGTTTTCAGCCTAGGTGGGCACTTCCCAAGACATGAGACAGGGGCAGCAAATCTGCAAAGTGTCTACTCAGCTTCATATTGGTCCTAAGCATGCACATAATAATAAAGATGAGGAAAAATCAAATCAGCACAAAATAAACTAGATACACAAAATCTATCCAGCTTTGACACCACTGACTTTAAGAATCCTAAACTGGAACCTGTGGATGTACTTGATGTGTGAGTGACATTAAACCACTTTTGATTATCTTTTCAAAATACTAAGTCTTCAAAAGCTCAGATAAAATGGCTCACGATGTTCATTAAGACATGACCCGAGTGGAATAGATACTGCTGATGGTGTGAAGAAAAAAGCTGGCAACAGGAAGCAAGGTGAAAGCTGTGAAGCGCACAACCATATTAACATGCTGAACTTTTCAAACAGTGACAAAATAATTCTTTCAGTGTCTCTTTCTTCACTGCAATAGCAGATAGAATTCCTGCACAGGTGTTAATAAACCATGACCTTAAATCAAGTTGACCTTGTGTGAGGCTAAATGTACTGGGTGTTATAGTGTAGTTACACTGAATACAAAGTAGTTATACAGAATGCAAAATGCGTGTTTAAAGAAAGTATTTTATTCAAAAATAGAAGAATCATACATGGCTTTCCACATGTGCAAATTGAATTTTTTTTTTAAGTTTTGTCTTTAATTTCATCATCATATATTACCCTTGGGAAACAGCTTTCATTTCTATCTATGATTAATTCAGGTGTCCAAAATTGCAATGTTTTTGAAAAATGTCTTTGGGCCTATTCTGCCAATAACAATGACTAGGTAATTAATTCAAGCTGTTCCATTTAAAAAGAAGTAAAAGACTGAACAAAAGAATATTTTCTGAAAATAATAACAGTTATTCAAGTACTGTAATTATTGTTGACATTTAATGGGAATCTGTAATACTAATGGAAACTGGAAAGGACCCTTTTTAAATAAAACATTTAAAAGTTCAATTCAAAGCTATCCAATCCTGTAAATGAACACCTAATTGCTTCCAGGGAAGAGCTAAATGTAGTTGTTAAAGTTAGACAGGGTCCCCCAGTAAGTAATTTTCACTGGTCTTGTTTTTCAGAGGTTCTGAAAGAATTTGAAAGAATGTGAAAGAATTCCTTGCCTTTCTTTTCAACCATTACCTTTAGTTGGAAGACCATATAGAGGTCAGGGAAATTTCAGAGCAAATGGGAGATGTATTTAGTTTGGCCAGGTATCTTACAAATAAATCATCAGCATTCTGAGGACTGTATTTGAAATGGAGTCCTCTGAATGCACAGTGCGATGGAGCATCAGTCCACTTAATTTAATTCCCTGAGTTCTCTCAGTATTGCTGTTTCAGTTAATAGTACTGAACACCTAGAAATAAGAGCCCTAAAATGTTGAAAGTAGCAGAATTTTAATTAATCAGTAGCATTTAAAATTAATAAAACCAATTGTTTCTATTAAATGCTCAGTAGAATACAAAGTGTACCTTCAAAAGTTATAAATTTTGAGACTTCAGCTAAAGTGCACTTTAAAAAGTTATACATTTTGAGACTGTTCAGCCATATTAGAAATAAATATATTATTCACTATTAAGAGTTCTGTTCATACTACATTAACTTTTGTTGGGTATGGTTTTATATTAAATGAAATGGGTCACACAAAGATACATTTATGAGATGAAAAAGGAATCACTTTTTTATGGCACCCTGTCAGAATACAAAATGATCTCTGAAAATACAGAAAAGTTTCCTTAATCTTTACTTTTTCTTTAATATTCTGTACAGGAGAACTTGATAGAAAAGATCAGTAAACAGATTCTTTACATACTTTGATCTCATAACTGCAAATCTGGCCTAATATTGCACAGGGATTTAAATAAGGACCTACATTTTGCAATAATTTTTAACCAAAGTCCAGCACTGCAAAGACACTGCTACCACTGTTAAATGTACCACATGTAAATGTTAAAGGCTTGTGTGTGTGTGTGAGATAGAGATTCTAATTACTACAAATATGATTTGAGTCTGATGTTATAGCCATGCTCATATGTCTTCACGCCCCAATAAAATCATATTGGCCATGTTGTCCTTAGAAGACTGTCCTTAGAAGACTTTTCTGTGAGGTTACAGGATCTCTTAAAAAATGGATATCTTTATCCATTTTCTTGGTATCCACACCTTACTCTGATAATATTATTTTTCTCTGCTAAATCACTGAGTGCTGAGCACATAAAACCTTGCAAGGGGCAAGGACATCTCTTCAAGAATGGACATGGAAAGGTATCCTGGTCATAACTCAGTACACACAAACTTCTAGACTTCCCACAGCATCCCTTGAAGGAGAGCTAGTTTGAACCCAAAAAGCAATTTTTGCATCAAGGCTTTATTTTAAGCAAAATCCCTTGGCAGGCAGAGAGTCTCTTTCCTCCTCCATCTTCTCAGGATGCTATTTGTCCACAAAAGCTTGGGGAGGGAGGGAAGCACTCAATCAATGACAACAACTAAAAAGCTTCCCATGACTCAAAATTTATATATAAGTTAAGAAAAAGTTGTTTAAAAAAAAAAAAAAACAGAAGAAATATCTTCTTGTGTTACTTCTCTTTGCAATATCTTTGAAAACTACTTTTTGTCCTTAAACTGAATTTATATACTCTTAATTCCATAAGACCAACACTTTTTAAAGTTTAGCAAAATAATAATTTTTTTGTAAAATAGTTTGATACTTAAAATTACATCCATTAATGATCATTCTTCACACTGGACTGCACTGCTCATTCTACTTGGATGAGCCTTTTCCAAAACCTTCCAAAGCAGAAGAAAAAAAAAAGCAAAGGGCTCCTGGGCAGGAAGATCTCCTTAAAGGAAGACTATAGAGGTATAAAAGAGAATGAAGTGTGCGAGGGGAACAGTGAACCCATTTCTAATTTTTTTTTTCCTGCATGGCACATCCTTCTCCCTTCTGTCCTTTCTTTTCTATTGTTTTTTTTTTTTAATCTCTCCATTTGCAGGGTTTTAGTCTTTGTTATGCTCAGTCATAGCAGTGTCTGCAATATAACTGCATAGCGTTCCAAATTTGAAGCATATGAACTTTGGACAAAAGGCGGCTCATCTTTTTCTTGGCTGACACAAAGCAGGAAGCCTGTTAAGGGCTGCTCTCATTTGATTTGACTGACGCAGAACAGATGGGACGTAACTGTGTCTCCACGCCTTTTATTAACCATAGATTGTAAAGGAACTCCAGAACTTCTTGTATGGCCACTGTGGTGCGAAATCCTCTGGTGTGAGGCTCATCTTATTCCTGTGCCTGGGGTTATGTCCCATGCTCAGGTGCCAGCTAATGAGAGCTGTCTACCAAGATCTCCTCTGTTACAAGACTTAGTACAACATGCCAGGCAAGCAGAGTCTTGGGTGGTGTTGACAAGGCAGTGCTGTGATTATTGGTTGTGGGGATGTCTAGAGGAATATGTGCTGAATGCAAAACCCTTAAAATCATTTATGACCTTCTTGATCTTGCTGGAAATTCTAAACATGTACATTAGTCTCTTCCTAAGTTGGTATTTCTAAGCCTAAGGGTAGGTCTTTTCTTCAGAATGAAGAAGAATGGGCTCAAATGGGGCCTAGTCAGTATATATAAAAACACACTAAAAACAATAGATGTGAAAAAACAGCTCTGTCTACTCTAGAATATGCTCATGGTTTAAAACTGTACATCAATTGCCATTTAAATGAGTTTAAACATGCCCCATTTTTTGTCTGTCATAGTGGTCCATGACAGCCATCACTGTAGTTTGTAATACTGCCATCATTTTCATCTGCTTTAATCATTCTACCTGTTTCTGAATTTTTGATCTGCTTTTTGACAATTCTAAGTAATTTTTTTCCCTAGTTCTTTAATTAGCAGTCTTGCTTCACAGTAAATTATTTGCTGACTGAATCATGCAATCCTTTGCTTGACAGAAAGGATGTAAACAAAGAGAATTTTGAGTAACAGTCAAAACAGCAGCATTGGTGACACATCATAAAAACTGACTTCAAAGATGAGATTAAAAAAACACCATAAAATAGGAGTTTCAGATATCATGAGTTCTCTAGTAGGATCCTGTATTAATAAAAGCAATTCTGTCATTCTCTGTGGAAAGATAATATTTACCCTTAAATGCTTTTTAAATAATCTTTTGTAATCCAGGGCTATGTACTCTCAGAATTGCTAGATTGTGTTGTAGGTTGGGAATGCTGCTGCAGCATCCATGTGGCACATTCTTCTAACTTGCAGCACTTTCTGTGCAGTTCTGTGATAATTGAGTCACAGAAGCTAGAATGACCAATTCAGAGCCTAGAATAAAGTCACACTATTACCACAGCCATTGCATTTTCAGTAGAACTGAATGGCCACACAGTGCAGCACAGCAACATCTAATAACTTCGACTGCCACGAGTTTTTCACATTACTGTATTTTTGTTATCTTATATGATGTCAGCAACTCAAATGCATTGAAAAAAGTGTTTTCAGAGAGCTGAGCATTTTCGGGGTTTGGTACTCTTTAAACACGTGTAGATGGTTGTTCTTTTAATCTCTGCAATTTAATTTTCTTGAGAGTCTGGTGAATGAAGTTTTTTCCAACTTCTGACCCGGAAAAGTAGCTTTATGGTCTAGATGATCAAATCTAATTGTGAAATGGCTATTTTAAGGATTATGCCTGTAGTTTAAGGGGATATGCAAACAAAAAATTATTAAAGTAGAATACATATTATGTAAGATATTACTGGTAAAATTTATTTATCACTGAGTTCCATAGATTAATTTCATTTAATATAAAATTATGAGCAGCAGATTAGATGATGGAAAAGAGATATTTTTAAAAAATTTGTTTATAGGCTGAGCTCAATCATTATTTTTCAATGTCAAAAATCACTAAGTACATTGATATTGATTAAGTTATTCATTTTTGTTTGAAGTTAAGTTCATATTTGAGTATCTTGCTGAACCAGAGGAATAAAATGTAATTTTCAAGTAGGGGCTTTTTTTTTCAACTTAGAAATTAGAGTGGAGGGGGTTTGCTTTTTTTTTTATTTATTTGCACATAAGGTCTTAGTTAGTCCAAAAGGATTAGAAATAAGGTCAGAGCAGTATGTGAAAATATTCACTTGCAGACCCAATGCAAAGATATATGATCACATCAAAGTTCAGAACCCCTCTGCTAAAGTATTACATTTAAAAATATATATACTTTTTTAAAAATTGTTAAGATGCTTTTGGAGTTTGACAATATGTTTATACTTTGTTTAGCACCAGCTGGAGAGAGCATGATGAACATGTTTGGTTTTCAATGACAACAGAATAATTTTCAATTAAAAGCTGTTGTTTAGAAAATAAATAAATAAATAAATAAATAAATGAGAGAAAATAAACGAACACATTTTCCTGTGCAGCATTCAAGGTCAAATACTTAAATAATCCATCTGATAGCTCAATATGTGAGTTTGAAATGAATTGAAAATAATTATGAAATCTACCCACATATTCTCATTATACAGACTACAATTAAAAAGCTAAACAAACAGCATATAAGATAAAAAAATAATTAATTTCAGTCATTATAAATTGTGTGAATACAGAAAAGAAAATGTGTTCTGTTTACGTGGTAAGGTTCTTTGAATACCTTTAGTAATAATGAATTCATTTGTTTGCCAGCAATGTGGGATGGCTCCGGTTACGGTTTGTTAGCATTTGCATATTAAACATCTGAGCTCAGATAATACATTATGGAGCTCTACCTCTTTGATGCATCATAACCTTGCATTTTCATTCCTCGCAGAAGGGAATCCATATACCTGGTGGGTTGGAAAAGCCAATGAGAAGCACTACTATTGGGGCGGATCAGGACCTGGCATTCAAAAATGTGCCTGCGGCATCGAACGCAACTGTACTGATCCCAAGTACTACTGCAACTGTGATGCTGATTATAAGCAATGGTGAGTGCTTTACAAGAAGGCAGGATGAGAATGACCAGATCTCCCAACTTTTACAACACTGCCATGACTGACTATATCTTTTTCCTATATTTCCTTTCTTACCAAAGAGCAAAGACAAAAATATTATATTCGTGATCCCTCCTGCAACATGTTGACCAATGCCTTGATTTTCATTTTATTCATGGTATCTGTGACTGTTAAATATAAGGACTGTTTTTATGATTTGCAGCCCACTGAGCTATAGAAAAGAGTGATAAAATTGCAAAGGCAAGTCCTCATAGGAAAGAACAGCATTTTGGCCATCCACGCAACTTTGTCTCCCTCAGATTCAGTTATACAGCAATACAGAATTAATTTTATCCCTGTAACTCCATGGTTTTTTCACTGAATTTCTCCTTTTTAGAGTGTTGCTTCTGCATTTGAATGTGAGTGGTATGTACTGAAATTGCTCATCTAGTACCTCCAACTCTCATTACCTGTCTTTTATAAGAAAAAATTTATTAAGAACTCGACTCAACACATATTATGGAATGAGGCTCTGTATTTCAGAGGAAGCTACCAGGCTTTGCATAAAATAATTTAATTAATTAAGACAGAAAAAAGAAATAAACTTGCATCTCTGATATTCCCCATAAACATGAACAGACTGTGTACTTTTCTATTGCATTTTGAGTGAGACCCTCTCTGTGGTCTTACAACACTTGGTTTGTGAGCCTTAATTATTTGCATCTCTTTTGTCATGACAGGCAGGATTATATTTTACATGGTATGCAATGTTCAGTGACATATCAAAACCATACTTTTATGAACATTTCTCCCATTAATAGCAACCTGAGAGTAATTGAATCAATGCTGGCTCATAAACCATTTGAGGTTAATTGAGAAATTCTACAGCTGTTAATGAATGTAGAGCTACAGAACTGTAGTGGTATGTCAGAGTCTAAAACAAGAAAAAAAAAAAAAAAGAGAGTAGGAAGAGTCACAGAACCACAGAATCACAGAATAGTTGTAGATGAAAGGGACTTCAGAGTTCCTCTAGTTCAACCCATCTGTTCAAGCAGGGTATAAACGGTTGCCCAGTACTATGTCTGGACAGTTTTTTTAATAAATCCAAGGATGGACTTTGGAGCTTCCCTGTGCACATTGTCTCTGGTCCTCAGACTGTGCACCATTGGAAAGAATCTGGCTCCATCTGCTTTGCACCCTCACATTAGGTATTTATAGACATTGATGACATCCCTCTCAACCTTCTCTTCTGCAGGCTGAACAGTCCCAGCTGCCTCAGCTTCTTTTATTAGGAGAGATGCCCCTGTCCCTCTATCATCTTAGTGGCCCTTCACTGGCCTCCATCCAGTAATTCCATCTCTCTTTTCTACTGGGGGCCACAGAACTGGATCCAACACTCCAAATGCAGCCTCTCTAGTGCCGAGCAGGGGAGAAGGATGGCCTCTCTCAACCTGCTAGCAAAACTTTGCCTAATACACCCAGGATACCATTGGCCTGCTTGGCCCAAAGTGCACATTGCTGGCTCATGTTCCACTTGGCATCCACCGGAACCCTCAGGGTCTTTTCTGCCAAGTTACTTCCCAGCTGGGTGGCTCCCAGCATATACTGGTGCATGGGGTTGTTTTCCCCAGCTGCAAGGCTTTACACTCTTCACTGTTGAACTTCATGATATTTCTGTGAACCCACTTCTCCAGTTTATGAAGATCCCTCAAGAGAGCAGCAGGACTCTGTTTGGTGTATAAAGTAAGAACAACACAAAAATATAATCACAAAGGAAACCTGCAAAAATTGTAGGTTAGGATGTGGAAAATCAGGTATTGCTGGCAGACATTGCCACCCTAAGCTTTGACAGTTAGGATAGTATGCTGTCAGCTATGATATGGGATGAACTACAGAACACTACAGATATAGAGGAGTCAGTTTTAGGGACAGGGTAATCACACATGCTGCCAAACTTCTGAAATAGAATTAAATAGAGAGATTGAAGAATATAAAGTCAGATGACTCCAACTTAATCATAGGCACTAGAGCAGTGTGGCAGGAGGGATATAAGTTTGGTACTGTGTCAAAATGGTAACAGTAAGAGGAAGATATTGTGATAATAATTACAATAATGGTAGAATTAGGAGCACTTACAGTTTTCATTGGCTGTGGCACTGGATGCATATCCATGAATAATAGGGCTCTGTACCATATGTTGACTGTTTTCTTTTACACCAAGGGAAATATATGGGGAAAATGGCATTCGATTTTGATCTCTTCTTGAAGATTCCCCAGGAGTCACAGATGATAATTTAATAAGCAGCATTCACTCAATAATCTTTTTGCAACCTCTGGATCCCTTCTATCCACTGAGATTATGTCGATTCTACTAATAAACGATTCATATTATTATTAGATTTAGATCCAAAATAGGCTTATTATCATAAAAGATCTACAAGTGTTTACTCGGAACTCCATACAAGAATATATTTATATATTTCTTTAGATAAGTATCAGAATTTTTTCAGGACAAGTACTATTTATTTCAGGACATTCTATGAAAAGCAATTATATTACTGGATATTATGTTTTAATCTGTGGTGTGTGTAAATCACAGGAAGGAATGAAAGCTATATTATAGTCTTTAAGGATATTTTGTTCAAGATTCATTTTTTCAGTTTGGTTTTGGCAGAATCTAGTCTTTTCCATAGTCATATCTTTTGGGTTTGGGAATTATTTTGAGCAGTCCTATTTAGGAATTTTATCTAGCCAAGTTCAATATCCATAAAGCAAGTGAGCTCCAGAGACAGGAGATCTTGATGACCTCAGTCATAGGGGCAGAATTCAACCAGGGCCTCCAACACATCTATGCCTACTTCTGGTGACCGCAAAACAGCTCCTGGTTTGGACCACAAAATATGCAAAAGTTTATGATGAGCAGACAAGTCTCAGTTCATATATTAACAAAGCAACTTGCCACAACTTGCCACCATAGCTCACCAGCACAACTTATTTTAGAAGGATTTACAAACCCTTAAAAGAGAAGAGCTGAGTGAACACCGAACTGTGGCTGAGAGTTCAGATGGGACTTTTGCAGTAATAGCATATCTTGTCCACAGCTGGGAGCACTACATTTTGTTGTGGCGTGCCCACAGTGATGTTCTGCTCCTGCCCAGACAATGTTGGAAAAATTGTTTGGGGGGTTTTGGGTGATTGTAGAGGTAATATACAGTGGGGAGAAAGCAGTAGCCAGAGCAATAACTATATTAGAAAAGGTAAGAAGGTAAAATGGGAAAAGAAGACCCTGTAGAAATTGTGAGAATGAAAGGTGAAGAAGAAGAGCAGGATTCAAGGGAGAGATTTTTAAAGGAAATTGGGGAGACACTGAAGAATGGGTCAGGCTGAATCAGAATGATATAGTGGAAGAAGAGTATTGTCCACTGCTTTTATTGTAGAAATTAGAAACTGTGTTAGAAATGAAGAAAGGAATTACAGTTTGATAATTGATTTCATAGCAAAGGCAGGAGAATGCTTCCCTGGAGGACTGGATTCTAACCCTACCTCTGGAACCACATTCCTGCATGATGCTTCCTCAGTTCCATAAACCATTTCTTCACAGAACAGTCATCAGCCTGATTCTAATTTTCTGGGTATCTAGTGGAAACCCAGAAGTCCACTTTGTGAAAATACCAACGTTCACAGCTGCAACCAGAATAAAGGATCACTCTCTGAATGCATCTAATGCAGTCATTCAAAGAAAAAAAAATGATGGAGGCATTCCAGATGGAGCACTCAGTATGACTACTTTTCACACTAACATCTTTCAACCTCAACATCCAATCTGTAGAATGCAAATTATGCCAGATACTGCCTCATGGAGGTATTGCAAAAATAGGTAGATTTATGAAGCAATCATCTGCTGTACTAATGAGCACTATAAAAAAATCCAATGAGAAAATGTGGCCTTTATAGAAAGATTTGAAATAACGCATTAGATATAAAATGAGATCCACATATTGAAGCATTAGAGTAAATCCGGAGAGTGGGCAATGTTATACTAAGTGAGTATTGTCTGCATCCTATACTGCATAATGCTGAAGCCCTCCAGAATAAATAATAATCAGGGACCAGTCAAGGATTGTATCATGGTGGTAGGAACAGGGGGCTAATTAAAGCTCTTTAAGCATCCTGAAATGCTTTTTTCCAAAATTTTGTGTTTGGTTTTGTTTTTTGGGGGGGTTTTGTTTTTGTTTTTTTAACCAAGCGCTAACTAAGCACTATGTAAGTACAGAACCAGCTGTGTTAATTATGGACTCACTTACAATGTAACTTTTCCCAGGGATTAGTGTATACCATAGGCTTGGTAAACCTTACATCTGTGTGGTTTTTCTGTTACCAATTTTTAAAATTTCATATCACACCTTGTCTATCTGACTAAAATAGTTGTAGAACTGTTTAGCACATGCCTAATGTGTTGATTATCATGCCTGGATGGTAAATAAGCCAAAGGGTAGATATTGTCAGGGAATATGAGACATGAAATTCAGATGTATGTGTATTTGCACACACAGTCTAAAACAGAACCTGATTCTTTAGAGAACTCATGTTGTTGCTGGGATGTAAGTATTATGTAGTCATTTTTACTATGATGAAGAAACAACAGCACCGATGGAAGAGCTTCATTCCTGCCAAAATGATCCTTAGTCCCAAATTATCTATTATTTGTGTCCAAAATGAAATTAATTCAGAATTAAATGGATCAGATTGTATAAGAAAGGTTAGATTTGCTTGCTAATAGAGATAATTTTTTAGAGTGTGTGTGGTTGACATTTGAAGTCAAGATTGCCTCAATCTTGAGAGAATAAAGGTAGCTGTTATGAGTAGCAAGTTCTCTGGGTGGCTGTTAAAAAAATTATTATCAAATGATTAATTTTAGATAAAATGTTAGACTTTCTGAAAAAAAATCTTATTTGAATAAAAAACATTATTATTACAATTTAGGCAGTTCCTTTTAAAAAATGACTGGCATTGTAGAGATAGGCACACTCTACTAATTAAATAACAAATGTAAAGTTCTGCAAAGAAATTTTGATTCCCACTTTCATTTGAGCCTAGAGTCAGTTAAGACTCAGATTGGCCAAAGTTTCTACACCACAGGCTCCTTACTTTTTATTACAGAGAAATCACAGTAAGTCAGAAAACATAATATGATGCTGTTCAAGGATTTACTCAGAAAAGCTGACACAGGAAGCTTTTTCATTTAGCACTTCCTGATGTGAATGCACTTCAGGTTGCAAAGTCAGTTATGGACTTCACTGCTGACTACTGATGTAGCTTCTCATCTTTCAATAACTATTTGGTGCCCCAAAAGATGATTAAGAGGGTTTAAGCAAAATTTGCAGAAAAAAAGTACTTTGGACAAATGGAGAAAATCAGTGGAGGGAACCTTATTTATAATCTCACAGTCTGGATATTAAAGTTTCTTTCCCCAGAGCCTGTCAAATTGGTTTATTTTTGTGAGGTGTTTTACAGAACACTCTGCAGGACGCATCCCTCTTCCCTTCACAATTCTTCTCCTACAAAGGCAGTTTCAAAAGAAAGTTTCGGGTCATGGGAAAAGATGTCTAAACAGAGCTTAGAATGACATGAGTTGTTTAAATGACAGGAATACGAGTGGATGTTGAAATGCCGGCCTGAGGCTGTGGAAATGACAGGTAGGTCATTTGTAGCCAGATTTAACCGGATATTAAAGGCTCCTGGAGCTACAGGTAGACATCAAGGCTTATGTTTAGTATGTAATAATTACCATCGAAATCATAGATATTTCAGTTCCTGACTCCCCTAGGCACTTTTGAAAATCCATGTCCTTTAACCTTGTGTGCTCTCAGTAACAGAGCTGCTGATGCAGAAAGAGTTGGATAGAGAGTTAGAAGATACTGGCTTCTTCTGTCCTTTGTTAGAAGCTGCTAACAATGTCTTTGCACTTTTTTCCATTACTTTCCCATCTAGGCAGCAACAGGAGTTTCCACAGAGGTGTTACATGATCAGAAGTGTCTGGGCTATACATTCTCTGTGGAAAACAAAAAGCAAAAACAGAGAACTTGGCTCTATGTGGCTACATTTTGTTTAAATTTAATTACTATTTCTAACATTATGTAGAGAAATCTTAAATAGATAAAAGGGATCATATTTGAATATACCTAAAAGAACTTGAAGGACTATAATGTTGAGGACCGCATGACTAGAAACATCCTCTAGAGATACAGAGTATAGATATAGATTAGATATAGATATCGATGATATAGATACATATAGATACATATAGATATAGCTATAGACATAGATACATATACATATACATATACATATACATGCATATACAAACAAAAAAATCCAATAAAACTATACAGATTGGTTGCATTAAAAAAATCAAGCATTTATATATGGTAACCTCGTTTAAACAGTAACTTGCAAAACAGACACTTCTGCTAAAATACAGAGGCCTGTATTTAATAAGAAAACTCACTGGTTTGTATTACAGGAAAACAGAAAAAAAAAAAAGAAGAATATTATCTAAAAATATTTGTAATGTGATGCTGTTTTACTTCACATCTTTATCAGATGATTAATCACAATTTCCAAGAAATTTAGGAAACTTTGTAGAATTAGACCACAGCACTTTGCAAACTTTCATTCATCATTTTTGCAAAACTTAAAGGCCATCTTTGAAATGATAGACAAGAAAACACTATTAGTTATTGTATGCAGTAATTCAGTAATTACATCTCCTAATCAAATAAAAGTTGAAATATCAAAACTTATTTTTTTAGTTATGCTTAAGGAATTGATTAATTTTGTTGATGAAGGCAGGGAAAATTAGCTGACAGATTGCTCTACTTCAGATTGGTTTTTTTCTTGTACTCTAACAAATCCAGAGAGGCTTTTTTAGGTCTTTTACTGTTACTGTGCAGGGTTCTTTTGCACATTGACATTGACACCCAACGTTATATATTTCCAGTCAGTCAAAATTTAGCACTTTTACAGTATGTAATGGCATAGAATAAAAATATGCATGAAGAGGGACACTAAAGACAGAAAGTCAAGCATTCAAACCTTAGGAAATACTAGATTTAATACAGCTGGTAGTACTTCTTTTCCATATGAGTGATAGATCTGAGCTGAAACTTTCACCAATAGACAAGCAGATAGCGAGAAGTCATGAAGTTCATTCCTTCTAGTTACAATTAGGCCATTAAAACTACTCCAGTAGGGACAAGGGTCAAGTCACTGGGTATTAAATAGGCTGCTGTCTGTCCTGTGTTTGCCAGCTGTGCTCATCAGACATTACTGGTGTGGAATATTGGAACTGGGTTTGCATGCTGAAAAATATGAGATCTTCCTTAAATTAATTCCATCCTCTTATTTTCATAACATATTCTATGTTTTTATTTATAAAACTATATATACCTTGTGTTTGTCTATTATGCATTCCTCTTTTTTATTTCTTCCACAAGAAAATGCCGAATGATTTTGTTTTCATTTGATAACAATATATTAAATATATGATAACAACAGATTAAAAGTTTGAGAGATGGAAGTTTTAAGGTGGAGCACTTGGTCATGCTACAAATGGGCTGAGTAGTGCCTTTCAAACTCTCCTTTACCTTAGTACCACCACAGGACTGTGGCCAAAATCTAGGATTCAGTTGTGCAAGGCTTTCTACAAACACAAAAGGACTGTTTTTTTCTTCAATGCTTCACTACCATAGATGTGTATATAAGACTGATTTGAGTGATTTAAAGTTCAATCCAAGGGTCAATGAAGGGCATAGCATCTCTTGCACGGTAAGTTTTCAAGCTATTGCTTTTATGTAGACTTTGAAGGACTCTGCTGCCTGGAATTGTTCCTAATGCTTGTATTGTATTTGTAATGACCTGGCAGCTCTAATTCAGGACCCAGAGAAACCTAGGATCACATAGATCGCTCCTTCTCTTTTAGAGATGTTCCATGCAAGTACTGACAACAGCCATGGTATGTAGCTCACAGGACCTGACGTATTGCCAGCCTGAACTGATACAGATTGAGGGGTTTAGGAGTTTCAAGATTCAATGAATCATGAAACTTTCAAATTTTACTAGTGTTTTCTCTCTTTTCTTCTCCGTATTTTCACTTTTGGGACTTGATTCAGGCCTTGTTTATAGCAAGCTGATCCTACTTGGACTTTAGCTATCGTCCTACTCACTGGGGGTAAGGAAAAGATTTCCCCTAAGACTTCTTGTTCATGGCAGTGATTAGACATGGGAGGAACAGTCTTAACGTTCTCCAAATCTGAAAACACAGGAAGATGTGGGCATTGATATGACATGAAATATCTCTTTGGCAACCTTCCTTTTCTTTGTTAAAATACCCCTTTCTTACCCAGTGTTATTTAGTCTGTCCTGTGTACTCTTTGTGCAGTTATGATGATTTTTCTTCCTGCAATCAGTACAAAACTCAGAATGAGGAAACAGGATTGTGTGCTGCCTAAAGCATTATGAGCAGAGTCTTTTTCCTTGCTGTAAATATGGAAATGGTCGAGCTCTAACAACCTCCTAAGGATGAGGATGATTCCTATTTCACTTCAATTTCATTCATTTCTTGGTGCTAGCAGTAATGAATGAACTCAAAGGGGAGAGTGATGACAATGTTATCCTTGTTTATTAATTTGCTCTGTAAATCATTGTGAGACAAAAAGTGAGTGTTCATCCTGCTGCCAGCTTCACTTCTCAGTGATGCTGTTCAGGTTTTCTTGTCTTCATTTCCAGCGAGTCACAGACAGATGGTGTCGTCCAGGTCTTTTTAAGTTAGGGAATTGTTCAACAGTGGTACTGAAAAAAGAATCTATCAGAATTAGGTATTTTTAATTCTTATCCTCTGGCATATCCTTGCTGTTATATAAGAGTCCTATCTTTCTCAGGGTATACTAAGAAATTTCTGAGAGGATCGTGGATTAGCTGGTGAAAAGGCAGATAGATGATTTTTAATTCTACGGTGCAGATGATCAGAATATAATTCACATCACATTTGTATCCCTTTTGTTATTAAACTTCATGATTAGTGTGACTGGCAAATCAAGTGAGCAAGAACAAAAATGTCTCCTATGTTTTGCACAGAGAGGCAGACCTTTTAATCTGAATGAAAAGCTTGTAGTCCTAGCTTTAAAGCAAATGACCTTACTGTCACAGCTTGTCAGGTAAGGGCAGAGTACATTGAGCATTGTGCACTGCAGAACTTTCAGCTGCCAATTATTTTCTTCTCCTCCACCTTTTATTTATGGGCTACCTTAAAGACTAATGACTCTGCCCTCAGTGCCATGCTATGAAGATGAAATCACCCCAATGCTGACCAACCCAGTGTATTTCACTCTGTACCTTACATTGCTTAAGTCTTGAAAAGGGTGGGTTTTTTCTTAAACTGTAGGACTCCCCTGACTTTTTTATTTCTGAATCAGTGCAGTCAGATGTAAAGACATATGAAATATATGACAACCTGTGTTATAGGGTAGATGAAGACTGCAGCCCATGATTAGCTGTTATGACTAGTAGTAGCCATACTTTAGCTGAAACAATCACAAGGGAGTCCATCGAGCTGAAGGTGCTAAGCCTCCAGTGTAAACAAAAGATATATCTGTTTTCACTGTTTGTTCTATGCTGTACCAGGAGATATATATAGATATACAGATATAAGGGGAAGAATGGAAATAATCATAGAGGGGGGAGAGCTGGGCGTCTTGAGGAAGAGACAAGGCAGGAGCCCTTAAGATACTTATTTTGTATCAGGTCCCAGACTTGATGAGAATATTGTCTTCAGAGCAATTGATCAAAATATCCTGTCAGTTCATCACTGAGGTAGTTGCAAAACTTCAGCATTTGAAGGAATTGTTTCTTGTCTTTTTCTCATTTTGCCCAGCAGATTCTTACCACTGCAAAAGACCCGATAAAGAAACAGAAAATAGAAATAGACCAGACTCACCTGTAGCACTGTGTTTTCCCATTGTTGTATACATAATACATTATTTTACTCCAAAGAGGAAGATGACTTACACTGGCTGTGAAAAACACTCAAAGCAATCAAGTAACCTTTCAAAAAGTCTGGAAACTGGGGGAAAAGGGCAATAGTTCTAACATCTAGAGAAAAGGGAGACTGCTTTTCCTTTTTTTTATCTGTAGTTAGTCTTGTAGAAGAAGCTTAAATTCTATAAACTGTTTGAACATCATGGACTGGGTGTGAGTTTATCTTGTTACCATTCATGTTTCCCTCCTAGCTTGCCCTAAGCATTCAAAATTACCACTTGTCTGTAATTAATAATGGCTAGCTATTTTGTCCCATCTGCAACTCTCTTTGCATCCCCCAACCCTCCTCCCCCACCCCCCAGCTCTTTTTTTTTCCTTGCCTCCTGTTCACATGCAGAATACTATACTTATGAAAATTATTAGTATAAATTACAGCCCCTGGAGACCCTGCAAAGTTTCTAAGAGCTGTCTGAGTGCTCAACAGAGGCTCAGTAAATCAGGTCTAAGGTAATTTGCTGCATTTTTAATCTCAAGTTTTTTTCAACAGTCTTTAAACTGAAATTAAAATGCTACATGGATTCTTTATAGTACAAGTTTGTCTATATGAGCCAGCTTCCTGATAAAATTCAGATGGCTTTTTTCATATTTTGCTGGAAAATGAGTGGTTTACTAGGAAGAAATGATTCTATCTAAACGAATATCTCAGGACAGCTACTTACATGTATTCCTCTATCACAAATACTGTCTTGCTCAACTTTTGGTCAAGTAGAAGTTGATTACAGGATTACANAAAAGGAAGAAAAACCAAATTTTCAAACAAGCAGGCAAATATAAAGTTAATAAACTAAAATGTGCTGGCAGTGTTAGAAAAAGTGATGAAAAAATGCAGTAAATGTAAAAACCTGTATCTATGATGCAAAAGCTGTTTCTTGGTAATGTAAAAGCACAAACAGATTTGTAGCTGTTACTTCTGTGAAAGAGAAATGTTTAAAATGCTATCACTAAACATGTAATCCCATGTCCACAACCAGTTATTTGCTGTATATGACATAAAATGTCATTATGACATTTACTGGTCAGGAGTTCATCTGTTCAGTTAAAACATTTTGGAAAAGAGAATGAATTCAAGTATCTTATGTCAAATTTAAGATATTTTTTCCTAAAACAAAATTGTATTAGAAATGTTTAAAGGATTTCATAAGACTCAGGAATCAAAACCAACTTACCGACTTACACAACATACTTACAAATAAGGCTCTTATAACTGACCTTATGTTTTGCTGCCATTTCATTCAATAAAAAAGCCGAAAACCCAGAAAAAGAGCAATTATTAATCCCTGACATTATAAACAGAAAACTGATAGGTTCCTTTAAGAACCTTGAAAACCCATCAACGTAGATAACATTAACTGATGGAAATGTATTACATCAAGAGAGCAGATAGAAGATAACAAATATGAACAGGAAGCTCAGAAATATTGATTATGACCTTACTTTATTATTATCAATGTTATTATTAACTGTAAATTATATGTGATTATCGTGAAGCAGAACAAACCTAAATGATAAACAGGGAAAAAATCTCATCTTTGCTCCTGAAAGCTGAAAAAAAGCAAAATTATGTTTAGAATAAAGATAGACATTGACCTGCTTAATTCTAAGGTAAAGAACTGAGATAATCATTGAGAAAACTGAGCCTGGCAGCAAAAGGTTATTAAATACTTTTCCTAAAGACTGATAATTTTGGAGACTCTTTGAGGGTGCTTAGGTCTTGCACCATACTCATCTATACATACACGCACGCATCAGATCACAGAGTAATTCAGCTTGGAAGTGGCCTCCTGTGGTCCTGTAGTCTGAGCTGCTGCGCAGGGATGGTGGAATCAAACTAACTGAGGACTGTGTCTGTTTGAGCCCAGAACACCTCTGAGGATGGTCATCCCGGAATCCCCCTGCACAACCTGTGCCAGTGTTTGACATGATGTAATGTGGTGATGTAAGGATGACAGGCACCCTTTCAAAGACTGGAACATTTGATTTAAACCAGCTGTTGCTGAATAAAGCAGCTATTTCTAACAACCTTTTGAAGAATCAGCTTTTTCTCCTATTGCCATGCAAAAGCACTGTAGTTATAGAGAGGATTAAAGAGTCTGAAGTAAAGACATTCAAAGTTACTCCACACTACTAATGCCTGCTTCAGATTTTTATTTCCTCTTTCATTTATAGGAAATGGCTAAGGAATAACTTTTTGACTCTAGTACACCCAATATTCTGTCAGAGCTGAATAGCAAAGTGCCCAGTTGCAGAGTTTGCGGGGGTTAGGTTTGATAATACGGGGATTTTCCAGTTATTTCCTACTAATATTTGTAAAGTGATCTGGTGTTTCTGGCTTATGTGCATTTCCAGAAATTTGAGGATTTCATTAAGTTGCAAAATGATGCAACAATCTTATGACTGGCTATAAAGTCCTTGTAAAATTACGGGCCTAAGATTCTGAAGAAAATTCTGCAATTCAAAATATGTTTATTTGTTGACATATTTTTGCCTATCCAGGCATAGAACAAAACAATAGAAACAACCCCACCCCAGCCCCCCTCAAAAAAAAAAAAACAAAACAACTCAGTAAACAGGAAGAAGAATAGCATTTGGAAACACATTCTTCTATGTCTAGCAGCTGGTTTTGTTTTCTAGACAAATTCAGTGCTTTTGTGGTGTATTATGAGTGGGCTCACCTTCCACAGGTAGGCAGTCTGAACAAGCTGCAGTTCTTTGTAAAATTCAGGGTCTGTTTCTTCTCTGACTCAATGTCAGTTTTGCCCTTGCCATCTGCAAAATATGATGAAATATATATCATAAGGAAGCAATATGTAGGCAAAACATGGTTTTCTTTTTGCTTTCATTATAATGGCAGTAGTTCAGCTTCAGTTGCTAAATAAGTTGTGTGGTTTTTGAATGTATATGCTAATCTTGTCTTTTAATACATACGGTATTTATGCTGATTCTGTCTTCTAACTGAGAGATTTTTTATATGGAGCGGTTATTTATAGGTGGCAAACATAATGTGTGACTGGAATAGTTCAGGTCTGTAGGGGGAAATGGTCATACTGATGATTATATCTCTAGTTATATCTTTCATTTAGTTGTACAATGAAGAAAATTATGTGCTTGGTTTTTTAACCTACTAACTCAACTGTCTTTGCTTAACTTTTGTAACTTATTCAAATTTCTTGAGGCCCTTCTAGTGAATTACTTTGAAAATTTATAGCACCTACCTCCTCATGATTTTTACCTAATTTCAGCTTCCACTTCTGATTTATTAATCCTTGCAAATTAGTTATGACCTTGTAAAAAAAAAAAAACAAACATGTAAATTCAGTATAAATTATACTGATACAACTGAAGAATACACCAGCAAACCTCCAGGTTTTGTTCATTTGTTATCAGTGACTCCTCTATAATCTTAAAGCAGATTATTATTGTTTCTAAACATGGGGGCTTTTTAAAGAAAAAGATATTTTAAAATTATTAACTCACACCTTTCTGGAAGGCTATAAAGAGGGTTAGAGTAGATTATCTCTGGAAGCCCCTTCCCATCCCAACCATTCTGTGATTTAGTGATCTGTTAGGTAATGTGAACATAATTTCCTTGCTGACCCCATTTCTGGTTTGTGCCCTTAGGAGCAGTGGAATACCTTGCTCAGAAGGAACAGGGGTATTGTTACATACTCATGGAACCACTTCTTGTCTTTTGCCAAAGGAAAAGAAATGAAGGGTAGTTCACATGCAGGAGAATGCTGTTACACAGTGCACATGAGCAGAGCAGAAAGACAGCAAAAGCTGGTACCAACCTGGTGTCTGGGATGAGACCTAATTTAAACAGATAGGGAAAATGTACTACTTTACACTAATGAACTTCTGGAACAGGTTGTCAAAGGAGGCTGTGCAAGCAGCCACAGATTCAGGAAAAGATTTAACATGGTCATGGAAAACAGGTCTATAAATGGGTGCTGCTACTGTTCACCCTGTAACATTTTCAATGAAGAATATCATTCTGGAATAGCTTTTAGGTAAGAATATCAGAGAAGAACAGACAAATTCTTCCTAAGCAGGCTGTTAAGTTCCACATAGGAGTTTGCTCACAGCCCCTCACTGGGATGAAGGAGAGATTTGGAAAAGCCCAAAATCTTTTGGATTGAGATAGAGACAGTTTATCAGATGAAGAAAAAGCTGCATGCTTGAGCAAAGCAAAGTAAGGAATTCATTCACTGCTTCCCATGGGCAAGCAGGCCTTCAGCTATCCCCAGGAAAGCAGGGCTCCATCATGTGTAAAGACTGCTCGGAAAGACAAATGCCATCATTCCAAATATCTCACCTTCCTCCTCCACAGGGTGATGCGAGAAGCAGGCAAGGCCGTGTCCCTGTAAGCACTGCTGATCAATAAAACTATCCCTGTGTTGTACTGGTTTGGTCACAAATCCAAAACATAACACCACAGGAGCTACTGTAAAGATAATTAGATTCCTCTTGGATTAAACAAGTACAGACATGTCCAGATTCTGCAGGAGATTAGGTGATGTGGCTGCCTGCAGTAGCAAAGAGCTGTCATCAGTGGCTGCAACATTTCTTGCATTGAAAGCATAGTCTTTGTTTCAGGTAAAAGAGATACGTTTCTTGGTATCCTTACCATGTCCATGGGACAATGTTTATCTCAGATGCTTGTTTTAAGGCAAGAAGCGTCTGCAGTAAACTACATTTAAGCTGTAGAAAAGATGCATCAACATTTGGTAAATTAACATGCCTAGCCATTGAAATGCCCCTCAACCTTGGCAAGGTTCTCAGTGCACCCTCTGTGAATACTGTGAGCCCTAGGCTTTTTGACCTATGTTATATTATATTTTAATTTATGTCTTCACCTAATGCTGATAAAAAAAATGTCAGAGTCTGAAATACCAGACAAGCACAATCTGATTGCTTCAGGGTCAGCTTCCCCATAAAATCTACCCAGAATGCTTGGAGTCCTGAAAAGCACCATTCTTAGAGATAGGAGGGAGGGGGAATCTCACTCACTTCATCATCAGCCTCCTTTGCTCATGACCATATTGTCACATGTTAGAAACCTGTGGCCCAGAGCCATGTCAGTTCATGCAGTCAGGGCTTTCACAGAAGACTTGGTAGAAAAAAAATCTTGGGGGAGTTCGTCAAGTATTGTGCTAGGAAAAGACAGGCAGAGCTCAGATGGAATTGTGTTAGGAAATGAATGGTGAGTTCTGCTAAGTTTGTGCCAGTCTTTTGCTGACGCAGCATGTCACACACACACAAACACACACACACTTTGATCAGAAGGCATGAACTAAAACTCTGCTTTATTTGAAAGTCTGACTCCAATATATATCATATCTACAAAAGGCCAGGGATTAGGGGAGAAGGTTGACACCTCTCCCCATCCCGTTGGTCAAGACAACTGTCCATCAGCTGTCCATATCTTTACGACAAAGAATGTAAACTATCTTGAAGTTATGATAAACAAGTGCCAGTGTTTACAGACCAGAGCGTGAGAAAGAACCCAAAACATGAAACTGTGAAACAGAAGAGAAGGCTGAAAAAATCAGGGCGACATTTTGCTGAGAAGAAAAAGTGGTGATACGTAGTGTAAGGAAAGTTGAGCTCAAAGGCTAACAGAAATTATAATGGAAACCAACCAGAGCAATAAAGTGAAGCAATCTGGCTAATGAATAGGTCACTAATCCTGTATAAGTGTGATCAACAAAACGCTAAACAAATGCTTGACATTCTGCAGTCAGTGCAGCAAAACAGATTTTTCTAAACAAGGGCATCTGCATTTGGCCTAATATTTAGCACAAAGTGGGGCATACCATGCCTTCCCTGTGGCTCAAATGCTAATCTCTATCACTCAATTTTCTCATAATGCTTTGAGTAAATGCAGTGAGAGAATCTCTGTGTACAGTCTCACAGAACCCAGCTGCCTCTGGAGCTGACAGAGTTGTACACATTGCAGGAATTACGGGGCTTTTAAAACTTCAGTAAGTACTTTGTGTAGTATCCTTTCTCATTTCTCCTTTTACTCCATCGTGTGTGGAGATATACACACACACAGACAAGAGGTAATGATATCACAAAAAACACAAAAAGGTCAGGAGGAAATTAACCTACAGATAAATTAGCATATCACTTCAAACCTAGGTCATCCATCTTATTAGCAAAAGCGCTAAAAAAGGAACCTAATTGAAATCAAATCAATTCTAAGAGATATATGTGGGTGTTTGCTAGCAGAGGGAAAGTATCCTAGTTTTGCTTGTGCTTGATAGCAAAGTGTTTACATAATGAATAAAGACATCTGTTAATTACCTCTATGCTCCATCATTGCTTTAAATGTGCTTGAATATCTTGGAGCATTCCATTTCAGATAATTATTTCTGATGAATGGATGAACATTTAAAATGTTTTGTAGTGGGATATTTAATTCTTCTAACTAGAGTGCTTTCATGATAATAGACCCCACTTTCCTTCCTCAGTAGACACAGAAACATCATTCATTATGTTTATAGCACAATTTGTAGACAATCTTTTTAGGTTTCATTTTGGTAGGGTGTTTGTTTAGTGATGGTTATCACAAATTTCTTCTCCCATTTGACTTTGGCATGTTTTAAATAGCTGTTTATTCCCCATCTACTCACCAGTTGCTGGATCATTTAAAGGGTCTACCTTTCATAGGTCTAACAAATTATTACAACATCAAAAAATCACAGTCCTGATGCAAAATTAATTTTTAGATTATTTTTACTACTCATTTTTCAGCTAGAAACAACTTCTCTATTTATTAGATAAGCAGAACGAAAAAATAATGATTTATAGGATCACTGATTCCAGCTTTGAACAGCCGTAGATTAAGAAATCCTTGTGAGGAGAAAAGAGCTACAGATGTACAAGCTGTGTGCTATGTAAGAAAGGCTAAATAAAACTGGTCATTTGTCCTGATGGCGTAAGTGTCACTTCGAGAGAAGGCCTTCTTCCATACCCTCCTGGAAGTAAAATGGGAAGGAATCTTCTGGGGCTAAGACTGGAGACAAAATTAAAGCACAGTGTGATAGTTGCCTCTAAGGACTGAAACTGATGTCTTCTGAGGGGACACACATTATGTGCAACATAATAAAATATGACTTGATTATAGATATGGAATATAAGAGGTTGTGATTGGTACAATTAAACTTCGAGGGGTCAGGTGGAATGGAGAGAGCTCACTGAAAAATAGGCTCAAATACCTAAGTTGTTTTAAATATTATTATAGATAAGGTAGGGCCTTTACAGAGAGGAAATAGTCAAATAATAACATGGAATTTTAATAATACAGGACATTACTTCTCCCATATTTTGTCTCTTTATTGGGTACTTAGATTATTATTTAGAAGAGTGGTGCTGGTATGCTTCTTTCTATGTGATGTCTAGAATGTAACTTAAATTTTCTGTCATCCAAACCTGTGATGTTTTTCCAATCTAAGGCTCTTTTGATGTAACTGGAGGCCATTTCTTCTTGTCCTTGTAACCTGGGAGAAGATGCCAAACCCCAGTTTTCTGCAGCCTGCTCTCAGGCAGTTGTAGAAAGTGATAAGGTCTCTCCTGAGCCTCCTCTTCTCCAGGCTGAAGAACCCCAGCTCCTTGAGCTGCTCCTCATTGAACTTGTACTCCAGGCCCCTCACCTGCTTCATTGTCCTCTTTTGGTCACTCTTGTCATATATATGGAGATTTTGTGAGGTTATCTAATCAAGTGCTTTGTTCCAGGGTGTGATCAGTATCAGACCTTTTCCCAAAATATTTGGTGTCAAAGCTATACAAGAAACTCAAGACATTAGCTACATCCCAGCCTCCTTATATTCCCAGTGTGCCTGCCATAGACTGGTTTCAGCTTTGTATGAGATATATGCATAGATGTCATGTGAGGATGAACCCTGCAGGAAGTGCCAGCGGAAGAGTGGGAGTAGTGGTAGATGCTTACAATTGGGTTTTACTGACATTTTCTGTATGCATTAAGTAGCATACTTCTTTCAGTTTTCTGGACTAAATTCAACACCAAGTTATGTACTTCAGTACTGTATTGAACTCAACTGGCATATAGGGGCTGATGTCAGCATTAACCATAGCCATCTGTTATTTTGTCATGCCATACTCAATTATTTTTATTTAGCTCTTTCAGTCATACAAAATAAAACTGTCAAAGTTGTCAAGAACTTCGAGAAATGAAGCCTCTGAGCTGCTGCTCTGAGATGTTTAATATTTCTTCCAATACAGATCCTTGTGCACTAGAAATCCTGCCAGAAGTATGTTTGGTCTGATAGTTTGATAGGATGTGTTCCAAAGACTTGTGGCTAGCCTGTAGAATAGATGCAGCAAAGAATTTGTCATTTATCTGCGTAGACCTTGCAACAGTACATTCAGTAGTGCAGATATTAAAAATGTACATTTCATTAAATAACTACTTCTAGTATCCACACAGTAAAATATTACCATCCCTGTAATGCGTTCAGATACACAAAAGTGTGATTAAAATTCTTGGTGTTTTAACTTAAGCAATTTTTAAAACATGTGGAAATACTCAGTAGAGTTCTTCATGATTTTCTTCCCTCAGAACTACTGTAGCCTGCTGTTCCAGGGAAAGTTCAGCATCTGTGAGGGGATCATAGAATAAATGTAGGTTTCTCTTTGTCACAGTGATATACAAAGACAGACATTTAACTTTCTGGGGCATGGTGAGTACCTGAATGGGGCATTATTTTATTGTCCTTCAATTTATTACACTTGTTCAGAGAAGAGTTTTCTCATTTCTGTCATAAAATGAAGCATTTAAAAGTTTTGGATGACTAGAAAATTTTGGGGGCATTTTTAATTGTGGGATATTTTTAATATTTTTGTAAACTAATATTTTTTAAAATAATTTTCGATTTTTTAAAATATTTTGAGATCAAATAATAATACTGATTCAAAAAAGCCAAATGAAATTGAACTAAGAGAAAAATTGAGAAAGGTATTGCCCTTTTCCAGTGTCAATTTTTCCTTTAAAAATTCCCATATCATTCATTTTCAGCTGTACATTCACAGAAGTTTCTTTTCTCGGCTTCAGCTGAATGCCAAGTAATCTTGTCTCTGTAATTACCCAAGGTGTAAGGGACATCCCAATTTAGCATTTATTCTAAAGGGAATGTCACATATGTTCCCTGACTTAAAAAAAATTAAAACTCCGACATAACATTGATTAAACTGTTGACAGATGCAAAGATCAATTACAGCATGGTAGAATTCCCAGATTTTGTTCTTAAAATATCTCAGTATTTTAATAGGAAAAATTAAATGTTAAGTCAGATGAGTTGCTGGACCTCAAAAGAAGAGAATCCATAGATTTCCTTTATTTCTTCAAAATAACACTAAAGAAATGAAGATTCTAAGAGGAGTTGCTCTGCTTGAAGAGGCTTTCTGTCTCAAGTGGTCTTTTGGAAGGAGAATATGAGCAAATACTCAGAAAAGGCAGATTTCCACTGGAAACTGGTTCCATACTGTTCAAAAGAAACCAGAGCCCCATTTACTATCTCCATTATTCAGCTTTCTCTGTGGTCATTCAGTTTCTCACAAACTCCTATTTGAAAGGAAAGTCAAGAAGTCCTTACAGGTAAGAGAACCTGTAGAACTATTGTCTACTCTCTCAGTCTCCTTCCTGATGGATTTTTTAAATAAGACATATTTCTGTCCAATTTCTCAGTGTATCTCCCCTTCAATTAATTTAATCTAGTCAATTCAATGTTTTGTTGTTTATAAACAAGGATTATTTGGGAATGCTGCTCCATCGGCCTCATGTCTTTGGTATAATTTATCTTTACTAAGAGAAGTCGAAGTATGGATTTATGTTAGTAATTTGGGTGCTAGGATTAGATGATCTTCTCATCAAGTTGTTTAGACTTTCAGGAGGTGAGTGCTCTCAAAAGTAAAAATATTTTATGCATGCTAGAGAAGTTTAATTGCCCTAAGATCAGTCTTAATGGTAAGAGTTCCTCCTTCTTTTGCTTTTAGGAGCCACATATTTCCTAGGATCTTATCCTGTCCAATGCCAGAGTATTGAAAAAACTTAAATTGACTTGTGATCATCAGTCAGTTTTTATGACCCTGTACAGTAATGAGAATGTTTCTATAATACCCCATGTCAGACAAATCCAGGGTGAGTCATTAGCTCTAACTTAACATATAAGGGCAACTGAGGTGACAAGACACGTGGGAACGGGACAAAATAGCTGTAAGAATCCCTGAGACCAGCAAAATCCAGTGGAAATAAAAACTTTTGTCCTAGAGTATATGGTTTGCAGTTTATAATTCCAAAGGGCAGAGCCCTGGCTATAGGGTGAATCTAAAAGCATGGCTTTTGTGCTGCATAGTATGTCTATTAAAAAGTTAGCTAAATTTTGTCAAAACCTTTCAAGAGTTAGTTATGCTTTAATCCTAGTTTTTGTTTGCCCTGTTTTTAATCCTGTTAATTAGATCTTGCTTATTTCCAAGTAACTCACTTCCAGACTATTACATTTGCTGCCAAAGTTGCATTGTTCATTAAATTGTCTGTAATATTTATTCTTGTTAGCAGTTTTAATATAAATAAAATTCTTGCCAGATATTTTTGGATGAGAGAAAATACCGGCATTTAGCATGTAATGTTCCCTTCACAATGTTTTCACACACATTGGTTTGCAGATCCTAACTGGACTATAAATTGCTTTATACCTCCCTCAGATAGATTATGGAAATGCAGGGATTTACACAGAGGTGTTCACATAGTAAAAATCTGAGACTCGTGAGAGGTGGCAAGATATATATATATATTTATATACACACATATCTTTGTCATACTTTGGAGTTTGCATTCTTCCATCCACTGCTAATCACTGAATTATATGTGCTTAACACTACATGTTCAGTCCAGTTGGTGTTTTATTTGTATTATCAAAATCACTTCAGTTCCTCAAGTCATGAAAACATATCTTTTAAAACCAAGTCCATTCCTACCTGTAGTACATTCTTTATTTGTTTTACATTGTATGACTGGACTGATAATTAAGTGATGTCTAACAAAATCAGAGAAAATAAATTAGTCCAGTAGCAGTAGTCTGGTTGTATTAAATCATTATGTAAACAAGTCAGTAATGATACAGAATCTTATCATTACCTTGAATATGTCATTTGCTGATACATATATAATGAATTTCTTTTTTGCATAACACTGAATGCTTGTAAAGAGTAAGTAGATAATCATAATCAAAACAATGATAAATCTCACACTGATATCTTCTACTCTCATTCAAAGGCACCCTGAAGCACTTTGCAGACTGTTATATATAGGAAAAGAAATTAGGAATAGAAAATTATGCTGAGATTTCATCAATATCTCCTGGTAATAATTACAGGATTTGATCAGATTCATTCATCTCCCATTTGGCTATTAATAGGAATATGACACTCTCTGAATTCAATCTTTATTCTCTTGAGGGGATTTTCCTTGGTGAGGAAAAACTTCAGAGACTTTCTCCACCCTATTAATGTGCAAAGTCTTTAAATACCATCAGAAGCACTATCACTCGCAGGAATTGAGTGTTCAAGCTGTGATTATTTCTAAGTGTGTTGTACAAAGTCAAGCATAATAATCAGTCTTTGGTTTAAAACTTTTTTGATTTTGTCAGCACTGATTAGTATGTCCAGAGGAAATACAAATATGTTAGAAAAGCATAATAGAGCCATTCGGTCTCTGCGTCTATCTGTCTTATTGGCACATATGTGGGTCAAAAAGCATCATTATCCCATTTTTATTAAAAGAAAAAGAACTACCCAGGTGAAAAGGCAACTCACCTCTTTCAGCTCTTCATTCAGCACTCCCAGTCCTCAATAGTTTCAGTGCAAGGGAAAATGCAATTGCTACAATGATGACACAAGTAAGAGATGACCAGAAAATATGGCTATTTCTGAAAAGAACTCTTAACATTTAGATTTTACTGCCATGGCAACAGCTTTAATGTGACCATATCATTAAGCACATAAATAAAATATTAAAATGAGTAAAAAATTATCAGTAAAGAAGGGAGAAACTGTTACTGCTTCTTTTTATTTCCTTCAAAGAAGGTGAAAGCTATTGGTGACAGGAAAAGTTCCACCCTTTAACATCCTTATTTGGAGCTGAAATATTATCTGGTTTTGTGAGACGGGAAAGAAACAAAAAAAGAAAAATGCCAATAGTTTTCTTTTTATTGCTCTTCGAAGAATGCTTTATTTTAAATAGATATGTCCAACTTAAAAGTGTTCTTTGAAAGAGTAAAAATCATCAGAGAAAGCCAGTCTCAGAGGAAAACCTCAGAAAGAATAAAGTGATGACCTACATTTATCCTCTATTAGAAGGGAGTGGGTCCCATGGATGCAGTCTTTAGCAGTGATGAAGATTAGGTCTACACACCTGTCTTTGTGATTCACTTTTTTCTTTCTTAAATGGAAAGTCCTTTAATCTTTTCTTAAACTGCTTGTCTCCAAATGGATGAAAAGCACGCTTTGTAAAGGGCATGGTGATCTGGGGATGAACAGCAGTATGCTACAAGCCAGCACAATGTGCAGGAGCAGCCTGCCAGGGTTCCTGCTCTCCATTTTCCTCCTTTACTATCAATGTCCTACAGCAACCTCACCGACAGAGCACCTGGTGTAGCTGTGTCCAGCCAAAGAGGGTTAGTGATCTCAGCAACTCAAAGAGCCACATAATAAAAAGAAGCAAGTTCTCTGAAGAGAAAGAACACACAGATTAAGTAAAATGGTCACCTGCTATTTGAAAAACTCTAGTAATTAAATCTCTAATTACTCTCTCCATCACAGAGAACAGACACTAGTTCCAAAGAACTGCTGTTCGAAAATGTGATGGTTATTTTCTTAACTAATTCAGTTGTGCTTCTTTTTAAAAGAATGTTTTGCTTTCCATCTCTTCAGATGGACCAAATAAGGATGATTACTGGAGATGCTACAGGAAAACAGTACTTGCTACTGGAAGACTCTGAACATTTCCACAGATCTGAACATTATCACAGATCCCTGCTGGGCTGCCCAGTTATTAGCAATATAATGAGTCCGATCTTAGAGTCATCCAAGTCAGAGATGAAAAAGACTTTCATTTTCCTGAAATCATTACAAGTTCTCAGTTATAGTCCTATTGTGTGGTTCAGTTAACTTTTCTAGATACTGAATTCATCCTTCATCTTGTGATATTTTTGAACAAAGGAATTGATTTTTTAGATCAAAAAGTTCCTTACTTTAGATACCCAATTACATGGCAGGATAGAGCTAAAAAGAAAGAGAGAGGGGGAAAAAGAGAGAGAAATAGATGGATTTATTTTGTTTTCTCTTTCTTTTCCATCAAAAATTTATAATCTTAATACTATATATATGGCATTTTTTTCCTCTGTGGATAATTTAGCCTTTTATGTGTGTGTTTATATAAAAACAACTAAAAACAAATAAGAACAAAAGAAAACAAAGCTGAAAATACAAACCAACAAAAAAAAAATTACAACCAAAAAACCCATAGAGGCAAACCAGCTGAGAGATAAAGTACCTCATTAAATATTGCTTATTTCATTTTCTATTTGGAAGAAAGAACACTCAATGCCAGTTGGGTTCATCTCTTGAAATAATAAAGAAAAAATATTGTAACTGTGCACAGTCACTTGGTCTAAGCATGAAAAAAGCCCTAGGTTAATTGCTGCAGCTGTAATGAGGACCTCTAAGACATGACTATAAATTGAATTTTTGTGGTCTTGCTAACAAAAATGGGGTTGGAGCTGCATGCAATTGTTGCATACTTATTCTTTTACTGCTTAGATAAAGGAAAATAATTTCATATGCTTCACAATTGCTTTCTTTTTGTGTCTCTGTAACTCAGGAGGAAAGACAGTGGGATGTTGTCCTACAAAGAGCACCTACCTGTCAGCCAGGTGGTGGTTGGAGACCTTGACCGGCCTGGGTCTGAAGCCAAGGTGTCTGTGGGTCCCGTGCGCTGCCAAGGAGATCGTGAGTTCTCTGGTTTTGTTCTGCTTATCCTGGGTAGCAACTCAGTTGGAAAGGGGTAACTGGAGACACCCCAACTTATGGCCTGTGGGAAGTGGGAACTTATGGCTTGTCTGCTCAAAAGACCTTTTGCTATAAAAGCATAATGTGAGAAATTTTGTCTTTGAAAATACACCTATAATGGATTACATTTTCATTTAAAATATCAATAAGCTTCTTTATTTTATGGTAAATGTGGCAATTTGGATTATTCAACTAAGTTTATGTAGATGAGTGGTAATACAGGTTGCATAATAATATCTCAACATCTGTGCTTCTGTTGGGTGCTCTTGTCAGCGTCATTATCATCACTTATGCTTATAGGATATAAATGGTAGCATGATGGCAAAACTCATCACCGTAACCTCTGGTTGTAGGTGTATAAAATTTGCCAAGATTGTTATCAGATGCTAACTGTATCAGGGCTAGATGTTTCCCTGTGAAGCATTGAAGTTTTTTGTTGTAGTCTCTGGTTTCCAAGCTGAGTGATGATAAGAGGTGTACATCCTCCAGTTTGATCATCTAGTGATAGAGTAAATCAGTATCATGTATAAATTTCCACTGCACATACACTCAAAATTGGAAGGCACTGAGGAAAATTGTAGTCTTGCTTCAGTCTGCTTTATATTTCAGGAGATGAAATTCACTACCAAAGGCAGAGCACCTGTTTAAGGCCCTTCTAAATCACGCTTCAAAAATTCAAACTCTGTGCAATTGACACGTTTTATTTGTCCACTTTGTTTTAAGGCAGTTCTTTTATAATAGCTACAATAAGGAAAGGTTGTCTGATTTAATTTAAAACAATATGTTTGTGAACTAGAAATAATACAAAACCCATCCACAGTAAAGACTGCTATAACTCAGCCTTACAGGTGATGCAGAAATATTCACATCATATATTTGTTGCTTGTTATTTATGGTGTTTGACCAATCACAGGTCACTCTGATTTTGTTTGTTTCTCAGCTATGTTTGATAAACTTTTTTGTAATAGACTCTTATAACTGATAACAAAAAATAACAAATATTATTTTTCTTGCACCCATATTCCTCATATCCTGGATCTGAGAGCTTCTAGAAATGTTAGTCCCTGAAGTGTGAGCCATTTCTAAATATTAGTATAAATGAAACCTCCTCTGAGCTGGCAATACCCTTCATTAGAGTGTGACTGAGTGATGCAGCCTTTTGGGAAACTGAATGGGTGTATTCCAGCCATCCTGATTAATTGCATTTTTTCCATGAACTTTACAGATATGATTCGTAGTTTTTAAAATACTTTACCTATGAATAAATCCGAATTTCCTTCCATGACCATATATTATTGTCAAAAATCTGGTATAATTTTTCTCACTGGAGATAATATAAAATCAAGTCCTTTACAAAGCTCCTGTTTTATATTCCCAGTGCATTTATTAAGCATTCCCCTTTGTATTCTTTCTTGAATGTATACAACAGCTGCTGCTTCACCTTGTGGAAAACAAGGTTTCCATTCCAGATACAATGCCAAAATTTTAACTGTGCTTTTGCTCCAAATTTGAAGAAAGATACAAAGTAGTAAATTCCTGGGAAAGGATTAAAAACAACAACAAACCACAAACCAACCGTTTTGGGGGGGCTTTTGTTGTGTTTTTTGGTGTATTACATGCATCAAAACCAACACTATTACTACTAAGAATCTTGAGCGTCATAACAGCACAGTTCGTGTGTTCAGTTTCATTCAGTTGCATGTGTAAATGAAATACAGTTATAGTTCTGAAAACTGTCTAAGAAATACACATTTTTGTTCTGCTTGCAAGGAAGGTGGAAAAAGTAACCAGTCAAATAAAAACTTACCAATTTAGAAGAATTTCTCATTGTGGTTGCAGCCAATACCATGACAACTTGTCTTGCCCTGAGGGTTGTCCATACCATGTGTTGTATTAACCCATAGTCCAGTAATATTTTGCAGCACATGAATTCATATTTTCCCACCAGATTTACATATAATTTGCCACACACTTCATAACAAATTCTGTGTAACATCTAGTGACAGTGACACATCACCCCGGCCAACTCACAGCTGTACTTGAGTACAGGAGTAAGAGTACCACAGTACTGATGGCCTTTGCAGTCCTTAAAAAGACACAGCTGGAACCTTAAAGAGGATTAAAGAAAGCAGATTATTTGTCATTTCATACAATTCACTTCTTCCTATGCTCATCAAATTCTCAAGAATACATTAATCAGGAGAGGCTACAACAATTAACTGTTCCTACACTGTTGACTGACCAAAGTAAATCTTAAAATCATCCATCTCAGTTCAATTTGTTTTGACACAAAACAAGGAATATTGCAGAATCATAAGTGTTTTCCTCTTGCAAAAGTAGCTATATTCTTCTTTCAGAAATATAGGTTTTATTTTTGTCCCACAAATAACTATTGCATTTTTCTTTTTGCCTGATTTATTACCTGATTAAGGCTGTTCTTGAATAGTGGCTACTGTCGGAGATAAAGATCAGAAAACTGGTTTATGCATGATTACACATCTTTGTGTTCCAGAAGTATTTTTTCATATCTAACTGCAACTCACAAAACACTTGCATTCTGAAAAGTAGTCAGCAAAAAGTGCCTTTATTAACCTTCTAAAGATCTGGTTAAGCTGCTGTATTCTATCAGAATGATGAAGACTCATCTAGTCCCCATGGCAAAAAAACCATAAATCTGGTATGGGCCTGTTTTGCACCTTGGATTAAATATCCAGGATGTTGCTTTCCTATTTTAGTGTTGAGGAATGCTTTCTTAACATCCAATGATTTTTCTAAGTGTGATCTACTGGGGAAGCAAATTTATCCAATTTCATAGAGAACAGGTGTACAAAGAGGAGGTGAATTTGGTGGGGGTTTTTGACACTGTATTGCAATAATTCAAAGATCAAGCAAGGGTTTTCAGTAAATGTCAACTCTACACAGACATAAAGCAAAGCTGTCCTGGCTGACCACAACTGTATGAGTGTACTTACAGAATGACAGTGTCAGTTTGTCAGCACATTCTCAATACCCTCTTAGTAGAACTGGAATTTCAAGTGTAAACAAAGAAAATCAATCCTTAGTCTCCATAGTAGTACTGGATAAGGGAAGAACTCTTGTTTTCCCTGAAGTAAAGTTATTCCATGCAGGATCTAGAAAAAGGGCACCATAGAATGACAAATTAATAATTTTTATTCTTCAGTTAACTTTGAGACACTGATTAAAACCCCTTTACAGACCTATTACAGTTTTACCAGTACTCATGTAATAGGACCTGGACTCCTTAGCTGCCCTGCGTTTAACCTTGGTCAACCGATAAAGGAAGGACCTTGTCCATCTCCTTGTGCTATTTCACTATAATGCAAAGGGGCATCTTGATCCTTTTCCCCTTAGAGAAGAAAATAAGTGTGCTGAGGAGGGTGTTGTGTCTAAGCTCAGCCCGAGGTAGTAGATCAAGGCTTCAAAAGCTGATATGGTAATTTCTTTTGAAACCAAACTGAAGAATTTAGCTTGCCATGGTGGGGCTGGGGCTGTCGTTACAGAGATTTCATCAATGATCATATTGAATCAAAATTATTTTTGTGGCTTCTGGCACCTTCTGAAGAACTTTTTTCGTTCCCCTTAGGAAAATACCAGTTTTCACAAAGCTTATATATTTGCCACCTGCTAAGAGTATCCTTTTCCCAAGGACTTCCAAAGATTTTGATTTGAGTTTGCTCTTTATAAGCCCAGAGGGGAATAGACTGACTAGTCTGCTCTGGATCTGCTTTTCTCCTTGAGTCTATTTTCCTTTTGTCCCATTTTCTCTATAGCAAAGACAGAATTTAAAGGGGAGGTGTTTTTTACACAGCTCAGATTTATGTTTTTTCCATCTCTGCTGCTCAGTTTTTATCCTCCCAGTAAGACTTTGATTTCTGAGCCATGAATCATTTTCTTGTATATTACTTCTATTATCTGTAATCTTCAAAATGTGGAGGAGGAAGCAGCTGCATTGACTGTGGTTCTTTCTAAGCTAAATTTTCATGAAGACCAGTATCAGCAGTGTGCTTGTAGAACCAGCAGAGGCAGACAAAAAATGTCCCCTTGAGAGATAACAGAAGTTCTGGAACAAATCAAAACTCAGTTCTTCCATCATTTCATTGATTTTGTTTGAGCACGTGTGCATATGACTGCATGTGTGTTCTCAGGGGAACTATAACTTGAGGGGTTTTTTTCAGCAATTTTGATTATGGCTCATTATTACTCCTTTCATTACTGATGCTTTGTTTCTTTCACTTATAAATATCACTTCTGGCTTCACTCCTTTTAGAATGTTCCACCAGAGTTGGCTTATTTATTCAGAAAGTGGTACGGCCATGCACGTTTTTTGTGACTCTGAGTTTGTATTGAAACCACTGTGAATTTATCTAAACCAGACATTCCTTTCCAGGGTCACTGCTTAGAGGCTGGTATCCTTGGTAAGGTGTGGGTTTGTATTCCTCAAGTATTTCTTATGCATCACAGGTGCAGGTTGGTGATTCAGAACTGTCACTTATAATGAAAACAAATTAACTGTTTTATGTGCATGCTAAATCCAATTTTCATTACATTGCAAATTGAGGACTCTTTCGACATCCTGAACTTGTTTTTCAAGGGTACCACCTGAGTTTCAGGGCAAAAAATAGCATAACCTTAAAGTGCAGTTTCCAGTTACGCATTAAACCTATATCCAAGGTCAATTCTCTAGTAGGATATGCAGTGTGTCGACTCAGACAGATCCACAGTGTTCTTACTGACAGGTAAGCTGGAGAGTATCCCAGAAAAAAAAAAAAGAGAAAAAAAAAAAAAGAAAGAAAGAAGGAAAGAAAGAGAAAGAAAGAGTGAGCAACATATTTGAATTATTGAAAGATTCAACTGGAATTGAATCCTCTACTGGAAGTAGAAACAATTTACTCCTACCCTATTTTAGACAACATTCCAGTTATGTAGTGCCTTGTCTTACTGGCTCACGGAAGTGAAAGCACTGTATCAAATGAAAATTAACATCAGTCATACCCCCTACCAAGAAACAAAACCCTGTCAGAGTGCTTTCAGGAAAATACAAAAATCTGTCTTTTGACACTCCTGAAGCAATGATTCTGCTGGAGGCTTGTGAGATGGGATCACACACCTGAAATTTAGGCAATTCCCTTTTGAGTTGTTAATTACTTTTCTACCAGGTTAGAAAAACAGTGAAAACCTCTCAATTTTTCTACATTTCCTTTTGTTTTTTGTGGGGTTTTTTGCTTGTGTTGTTTACCTACATACATTTTTATACTATTATTATTAATTTCTTATGATTTTTAAATAAACTGTGGTATGTTCCATAACGAAAATGCAGATTAAAACTTGATCGATCTAAGAGTTTAAATTTTTTTCACCAGAACCAGATTCATCCAAAGAACATCAAGACATTGTTCTCACTACTTATCACAGTTGTTCCAGTGCTACCAGCAAAACAGGAGAAAGAAAGTGTCCTTTTAATAAAAGCAGCCTGCCAACCAAGTACTGCCAGAAGTACTATTGCAGACTCATTTGATTTTTTCAGTGGTTTATGTTGAGGGTGACAAAATGACAGTCTTCAGTTCAGATTCAGGTAGGGATCTATGCTTTAGTTAATCAAACTGCTGTGGTTTTCCTTCACATGCAATTGCTTTCTTCAGAGACCCATGAGAAAAACATGACCCACTAGGTCACTTTTTCTGCAAGTTTTTAAGTTAAAAAAAAAAACATTCTTTTGCTGTTCTTTAACATCCAATTTAAATATTGTCATTTCTCATTCTTAAGACTTTCCCTTCACCTTTAAACCTGCTTTGTAATGCATAATTAAATTTATTGTGAAGTTTAACTAGAATTTATTTTCATCTTCATGCAAAAATATTTTCTCTAGGAAGCAGTGCTTAAATGCCCTCCTGAGGAGTCTTAATGTTTCTAAGAGAGCTTTTCATTTTCTCACCTCCCAGGAAAACTTAGACTGTGGCCAGTTATCTCATACAAGTATAGGCTGTTTCTGACCAGGTAAATAAAACTTTGCCTATCTTGAAAGTAAGATCTGGAAAACCTCTACTGTTTACGTGAATTTAGGGCATTTCTCTGTCATGCTGAAACATGCCAGGAAATTTAAAGGTGGATATGGGATAAAGCATGTCCTTTTATGTTTTCTCATGTCCTTCCTAAGCAGCAAAGTGCTCCAAGTGCTGGCATTCTGGCTGGTAGCTTTGTCATCCTTTTTAATTATAACCAGTTCCCAGAAACGCTATATTTAGCTCAAATGTGATTCTCAGTTGTTGTACACCAAAAACTTTTGAGTTTAATTTAGAATTTCCTGTTATGTATGTTTTCAGCAAGATAAACTCTACCTTAGATGATCCATGGTGGACAGTACCAAAATGAGGAGATCTAATAGCTCTGAAATTGCAAAATAGCTGGAATAGTCTTTGAGTTTAGGCGATGGGGAGTGGTAGGCAGTGTGAAGAGCATTTGAATGTGTATGGTTGGAATTATTTAAGTTCCAAAAATATTTTCTTTCTTTGTGATAATACTTAAACCTAGCTAATCATTCTAGGCACTTTTCTCCTACTCCTTTTCATTTGTAGAACAGGAGACTTTTGGCCTAGATATTTGGGACAAATTACTCTCCATAGGACTGTAAGATTCTGTGAGTGCTCTTTCTACATAAAGCTCTGTTTTGCCTGCTTTTTATATAATCTCAAAACCCACAGGGAATTGGTGACATTAATGATTTATAAGCTCAGTGTTTCTACAGTACACGACTTTACTGAGATTTATTACATGGCCATAAAATTCACTTTTAGTTCAAATTTTGAATACATGTGTATCCATGGAATAAATGCTTGTAAAATGACACAGTTTTAACATAGAAGCATATTGACTCAAAGGTTATATATGATAATTCTCTATTGCATCCCACTCACTGTCAGGTTTTGTTCTGTTTCCTTTCTGAAAGCAAATACTACACATGAGAGCTATGTACCTCACAGAGCAGGAAAAAGTACAGATCACACACAGTTTAACCGTTTTCCTATTGGACTTGTCTTTTTAGGCCTGACTGAAGCAACAGGATGCCTGCAAATTGTGCAAGAGCAAAAAGTAACAGTAGAATCAAATTTAATTTTGGCACATTGAGAAAAAACAATGTCCCTTACAGTTTGTGCCACATGAACATCAGTAACCCAAGGTAAAAAGAGAAAAATGTGGACTTGTTCCCATTACAATATACCGAGGAGAGATCATTTTAACCACAAGCAATGCCTCAATGCAGTTTGAGACCCTTTTTAAAAATCATTTTCCAGCTTTGCAAAGATCCAGTAGAGCCTGGGTGCTTTGTTCAAAAGAGTGAGATTTATTACCCTTTTGCCTAGTACCTGGTAGTGTATTAAAGTATTATAGATTACACTGTCACTCAGTGTGTATTTTCATTATGAATGCAATTTACATTGCTGGAGACTTTTCCTTAAGGTCATGAAGGCAGTATACTCTGACTATCTGTTTTGGTGGAAAATGCATTTCAACCTGTTCATCTTTACTTTTTACCTTCCTGTAGTTACTTTTTCTGGGCATCCTCTACTGTCTTTGAAAAGGAAAGTCACACCTGTTTCACACATGTAGGTACAAAGAATACAACTCCCCAGTTTACATCTCCACCCCTCCCAGATTTATCATGAAATGTAAATCTGACAGCAAACTTTTAAGATAGGAATTGACCTGGCTATTATTGAATAATCTTAATTCTCATATACATTCTACCTAAATGTATATGTTGGTATAAACTACAGAAGGCAGTTCATTTAAATATCAATGAACTAATAAATTTTGCTCTTTTTATATATTTGCTGAAGTAATGAAAACATATGGCAATCAATGCCCATGTTCAATTCTCCAACTGATCATAAAAGAAAAAAATGGTGAAGTTCCATAGGGGAGTTGTGAGCTTTATGTTTCAGAGCTACAGAATTCAAATGCAATTAAAAGCTAATTTTATTCAAATTCTCCTCATCATTATGATTATACTGCAAGTAATTTTATCTTCTTTAATGCAAAAAATAAGTATCTGAAGCATTTCATGTAAAGTATTGTCTCTAGATTCCTAGGGAATCTAAGCAAGCATCATTAGTCTGATAGATGACATACACTAGCAGTTCATATTAAACTCAAATCCCCTTTAAGTTATGCTGTAATTATAATTTCAAACATTTTACCATCTCTGTGATTGTAATGCATATTACTATCTTACCTTTTACCTGTAGCAAAATAAGAAAAGCAATTGTTCAGGAGACAAACAAAATGTAAGAATGAAATGATGAGAGAATTCCCATAGTGTATAGAAAAGTGATGAAAAGGAGATGCCAGTAAAGCCATAAGGAATTAGGAGAACCTGTGACTAAAGTGAGGATTGAGAAGTAGCTGGAATCCTGTCTATTACATGTACAAATTTGCAGCCACCTTTAAATTTCACCCCATAAGCCTGAGTTTTCTTGGAAATTAGGTATAATAGGGAGGGAATTATCTATATTTATTTTTTAGGTTGAACTCTTTCTCACTTTAATACTTTTGGCCTGCACATTCCTTCAGCACTGACTGGCATTTAAAGAGCAGAAAGAACTGAAAAAGGCAGACAATGATTGAAGGTGAGGTAGAGTAAGGTCAGTGTCATTCATCCCCATGTGTAAGTTATGCAAATTCAGTCTCATTTGGACATAGATCAGTGATTGGCAGCAGGATGGAGGATAGCCATTTAAAACCTCACGGCATCCAATATTTGACACACAATGCTAAGTGCCTCAGTAATACTTAAAATGTTCAATCACCAAGATGGAAAAACTAGTAAGAAGTTGCAGACCTTTGGCGCTCATTAAACTTGCACCACTGATCTCCATGCCAGGGAGCCAAGCTAACTCTAATTATGTCTAAATACAAGCATTTACAATAGTTGAACCTTTTCTATCCAATGATAGAATAAAAAGGAAGGTCAGGTATGTATTCCACAATCACAGCTGCTATTCGTAATGATTTCTCACCCCACAGGCTATTCTCCCCATCCTTTAACTGTAGGACTGAATTTTGACAGCTTCAGTTCAACACCTTCCCATAATCAAGTTCTATTATATAGGTATATATATTATTATACACATGCTTTCCAGAATTTTTGAAGGAAAGTTACCTGATCCTTCTCTCTCAGTGAAGCAGGTCATTCTAGATTTTCATGTAGAACAATGATGCAATTCCCAAAGGAGCTACTTATTAACACAGGGTTGCAAAGTTGTGAATTTTTGTCAAGTGATTAGAAGTGTGAACTGTTAAAAGGGAATATAATAATAGTTTAAGAGAAGTGGAATACATATGTTAAAAATTAACCTCCTATTTCTTTTCTCTGATCTATTTTTTAACATTTTTTTCTGACCTTTGTCTTCTACAGAAAACTTGCAAATATGGGAGAGAAGGGGCTAGAAAACTGTAAGACAAATATGAAGTATTGCCTACTTACTCCCTTTTCCAATGAGAATGCTATGGATAACTTCCCCTGTTAAATTTCTGAGTTTGAATATTCTGGGTTCCAAATTAATGATGCAATCTGTGAAGTGCCACAAATTAGATATTTACAGAGCAGGTTTCAGAGGAAAGGTTGAAATTCCCCTTCATTCTTCCTCTTTTCTGTGTTTAAAAGTCACTTTTTGTGGGGTGCCAACTTAGTTCTTCAAGGCAAATAAGGAAGAAACTTGAAAAGGCTGATAATTTTAGTCAAAGCTTTAATTTTGAATTAGCTCAAATAGAATTAAAAGGAGATGAGGGGGAAATCCTGTACCTTACAAAACAGTATCTTTTTTTATCATTAAAGCAATTCAGAGCAGTTCTATCCATTTCCTGTTACAAGCTTACAGTAATCTGTCCTTCGAAGGTATTAGCTAAGCTTGCAGAATCATGAAGCTTTCAATTTTACAATACTAAGCAGCAAATTCTAACATTTTTATATGCCTGTATTTCAACTCTCATTTGTGAAGAATCATCTCTACATCTGATTTGGTCTAATTCAGAGGAGCAATATTTTTCATGAGAATGGCTTTCAAAGAAGCAGTTATGGAAAGAGAGCCAGTAGTGTTTTATGGTTTCAAAAGTTTCTCTTCAGCCTGTTCTTTAGCTAATCAATTTCCAGCATGCCCACTCCATCTATATTTTGTTATTTATCCTTGGTTTCATGAACTCCGGCTGATGGAAAACTTTTGCCTTGTCACTCCAAATAGATCTGCTTTTGAAAACTGAGGAACTAAATCAGTGTAAAACAATTATTACACACAGAACATAGTTCATGTATCTGTGTTCAAGTAACATCCATTATCATTTCTTTTAGATTAGCTATGACAAGGTTAAATTTAAAAGAATTTATTGTTATGAACTGTTCTTGTGTCTTTGTATTTCAGATTGAGGCAGAGGTAAATTTCATCCACAGTTGGCAGGATATTTTCCAGGAAAGTTAAGATGTTCCCCAAAAGAGTAGAAAAGGGATTTTTCCAGGAAATACTTTAATTTGCCACCCCAAAAGAAGAATAAACTGTCTAAAATTCTTGCCATGTAAACTCTGAAAATATAAAAACTAATTTGACACAGAACAAGCTGGTTATCAAGTTCTTACCAAGGGAAGGACCTCATTGTGACTTTGAACATTTTACAAAAAGAGCCTTTTTCATCACTGTTTAACAATATTTCATAAATGAAGTTTTGAATTAAATGCCTGTTTAAAATGTCCAAATCTGAGTAAAATTTTCAAACAAATTGGCTCAGTGTAGATACATTTCATTAACAGTTTCAATAAACTTTCAATTTCCTTCAAAATTCTCAAAAGTTTTAGTGTTTTCTAAAAATGGCAAGGCCTTACCAGAAAACTAAATGAAATTTAATATTTCCTTCATAGGAGAGGCACTCCTTTCTTTTCTATGGATGCAAAATCACTCTCTATGCTGAGATAGAAATTTTGGAGATTTCACTTCTGTAAAATAAAAGTAAATATTCCTGAAGAATTCTCAGTCCTGCTTAAATCATAGTGTGATTAACTGATATTTTACCCCTTCTTATCCTGAAGTTGTCTCTCTATATCACCATGTGGAGAGAGCTTTTCCCTATTCTCTGTGCACACACTGTATTTCAGGTGGCTAATCTGATTGTTCTCTGTAATATCATTAGGCAATTTTGGGATCCCATAAGGACAGCCAGTCATTAAATAAAAATGTTATTATCATACAGTTCATTGCAGCTGTCCTAGCCTCAGAAAATCTGTAGTAGTGTAGGACAAGATACAAGCAAATAAAATTAAGATGCTTAAAGCAATAAGCAAATTTTTGAGAAAATAGCAAACCAGCATCTGAAGCTGTAAATTCAAAATGTGTGTCATTGTTATGAGTTCAATAACAATTTCGCATGGCAACATGAAAGCAAAGGTGTTTTGTTGATTTTTTGCTTGAATTCGTGAACTGTTGGAATCCCTAAACAACAAAAATGTGTAGGCATTCATTATTGTAGTTCTTTATCTTTTTAGCCCTTAATTGATAAATTTATTTCACATTGTAATGAAAATATTTTTTGAAATGAAACAAATCCAGTCCCCTCAGTCTCTCCTCACACTTCACATCCTTCAGTCCTCGCATGCTTGTTAAATATATGAAACCTTGTTAACCCGGAAAAGGGCAGAGATCACAGGCTGACTGTTCTAATGAGTCAGAATCTGTAAGTCAGGCCTTTCTTTCTCCTGGGTTTTACAGGACAATCCTGCTAATAGACAACTAGTACTGATGCAGTAGCTCAACCAACACCTGGACGATGCTAACCACACAGACAAGCAGCTGAGAGACCAGTGTGATTTGTTTGCCTCTGCCAAGCTATCCAAAATCTATAGCGTTCTGAGGAAGGGAATATGAATTGCCTCAGTTCCTTCCTGATCTTCAGTGACATAGACACTGGTGGACATCCTATCAAACCAGAGACCCAAAAATATACATCAGGAACTGCATTGCCTATCTGCATCAATTCTCCTGAAATCCCTTCCAAAAACTTGTAAAAATCCTGAAAATTCCTAGATAATTACTAGCCCAAGTAATTAAGTACTCTCCACTCACATCCAAAAATACATGAGCAAAACCCCAAACCATGAAAGATCCTTAACCAACAGGAAATTGCATATATAGGTAGTGACTTATCAGGACAAAACAAGATGGTGTTCTGCCTCCAAAAAACACATTTGATGTTGAAAGAAAACGTGACATGTAAGACTATCAAACTCAATTTATATCAGGCTTATTCTATGCAGTACTCGGTATGAAAATAAAGAAAGCATTCTATGATTTTCCACACTATTTTTTCCTTTGTGATTTCAGTGTGTAGAAACCAAAATTATTATTGCATAATATATAAAGTTTCTAAAGTGTACCTGCAAATTTTATTTTTTCTTGGCTCTAGGGATTCTGAATTCTGCAGACTGTACTAAATATGCATCATAGAAAGAATTATTAGACTTGACCTTTTCTCAGATCTTTGGAGAAGTGGTGGGTGGTGCTGAAGATTTCTCTCTCCACCTTGTTACTCGTCCCCTCTTTCCTAGTTGTAGTCACACCCTTGAAGAGACTTAGGCAAGTAAACATCATGACTTATCACCAAAAGCAAGCCAGGGGCCCTCCACATCTCCTCCCTCTTATTTACACATGAAGAGTCAGTAGTTCATAATGACTGAGCTATGATCAAGGAAATTAAATTCATTAGTAAAACAAGAAACATTCCAGACATGCACAGCACAGCTTGAAGTACTCAGCTGAGGAACTAATTAAAGACAGATAGCTGAGTGGGTAATGAATAAACACACATTATTGTGGGTAGAAACAGCTAGCACAAATATGTGTGTTCCCTGTTATATTTGATGGGAAAGTAAATTATCACATATACTGAAGCAAATTGAAGAGTAAGAGCTCTCCTGAAGCTTTTAAGTGCCGACTATCCTTACAGGTGGAAAGCAGGCAGCAGGATCAGCAAATGGAGCCCTTGCAAAGGGTGCTTTTGCAGCTCCCAGCCTTCCACCACAAGGGCCTGTGCCCCATCTAGCTCTCACACAGTAAAAGCAGGCCAACACTTGCCTCATCCATTGTGCATTCCCCAGACAGGAGCACAGACCTGTTTCACCCTCTGAACAAGAGACTTTGAATGACTTTTTCTCTCTGCACCCCCCTTCCTTACCCGTCACTTCTGTGCCTCCAGCCAAGTGATCCTTCTGTGGGCACTCACCAGTGCAGCTCTCCTGGTATTTCACATACTAGTGCCAGGGAGTGCCCAGATAGGGTAACCAAGGAGTAAAAGGAAATATCTGCCCGTTAACATGGCACAGCACTGCAGATGTAGCACTGCAGATATTTAACTTCACTATTTAAAGAGGATCAGAGTGTTTCTACAAGGAGCAGATGCAAATGGCAGGGCTGCCTGTAGCTTTTAAAAGGCTTAATGTTGTCTTTTTTTATCAGATTTGTAGACTACGATATGCTGCATACCAACCATTTCCAGAGGCTGCTTTTTGCACAGCAGTCTGTAAATGAGTGGAGAAAACACTTTTCTTGACATGAAGGAAGCCAAAAGACGTATAAGCTTTGAAAACACGGATAGAGAAGAGCTCCTAGGGGAACTCAAATAGCTATTTACTAGATGAAAACAATATTAAGCTCAAGTTAAGTTTGCCAATGCTTATCACCAAACTGAAAGTTGAATGCGCAGTTTTCAATCCATCAGTGTAATAATAAATCCTACCATCCTAACCATTGGTGGTATAGATTGCTAAACAATTCTATGGCATCCAGTCTTCTATCATGAGGTGATGTGGGTTGTATAGGAAATACAGCTTGCATATTCTTGATTTTCACATATGAGGTCAGGGAGAAAGAGTCAGTTACAAAGTTTAGCCTACCTAAGTCTGTATTTCTGTACTCACAGGTATTCACACTTTTAATTTTCCTTAGAGTGTTAAGGCCCTTTTGAATTCATAAAGGGCCGGGAGATGGAGGGAACCAGTCAGTAGGAGTTCAGACAGCTGGCTGCACTAATAACCAACTTCTTGGCTTAGAGGTACCACTGAATCCCCTGTAGCTACTGTCCTTGAAGCTGCTGGAAGCCTTCTGCAGTGAACCTCACAATCTCCATGGCTGCAGGCAACTATAAAAAAAAACAAGATATTCTGTTATTCTCTTTGGCGCTTGGATCTATGCTGGTTCTTTTACCCAAGGCATTTATCCCGGACTATCCCAGATCAAGAGCTGGTAGCCTATGCTTGCTTTGGTTCCATAAAATGGAGGAAACCCAACACATTTCCAGAAAGGGTGATATAAATAACTAGACAGTTGGTCAGATGTGCTCCTGCTTGCTTGTGTGTTCCAGGTTAGTTTGTTTCATTTTATACTGAATGGTGGATGGAAACAAAACCCTAGTTTTTTTCTCTGCTGCCTGTAAATAAGCACTGTCTTACTCTTCTACCTCTGCATTTATGAAAGATAGGCAGATGTCACCCAAATATTCAGCATTTAGCTTATCTGGATAAATTTAAATAGAAGTTACTTCAAACTCCCTTAGACAGATTAAGACTACCAGATGTAAATTTAGACTTCATATTGTAATATATAATGGTTGAGGTGTTTTTGTGATCTTAACCACATTATACTCTTCCTGCAGCTGCATTTACAATTTATATAAAAGATACACTCCAGAGAAAAAAAAAAGTTCTTGCAAAAAGTACCTGGTATTTCCACACAGCTTTTGTCGCCTTTTTGAAAATCAGTTAAATGAATTTTGCCCTGCTCACATTTATAGTATTTTATCCTGTTCCAAAAATGATTCAAAGAAATCCTTTGCCACAAGGTTATTTGATTCAAATCAAATGGACATTGTAGCATCAAGAGCTGCTGCCAGCTGGAGCACCTGATGAATTAGTAATTCTGGGAATACTGCTTTGCATTTTTTAAAAAAGTACTTAAAATAATATGCATGTTGAAACAATGTAGCTGTCATTAAAAAGTCAATATTTATGGACAGTTGACTGAGCCAGATTTTTGCATGTGCAACACTAAAGGACTAACACACTCACCTCAGGCTCAACTGAACCCCTGTTGCCAGGGTCCACAGTCAAAATATTCACCATCCAAAATACTCATGACTCTATACCTTTGAAATAAAGAATGCCAAAAAAAAAGACACTTTGCAAGCATAACATAGAAGGATCCTAGGCCTTACAGGAAAGATATGCTCCTTTAACATCCAACACAAATATTTTATATTTTTATCTTGGGATTTTTTTTTTCACCCCCAAAGTAAGTGCTTTGGCCTCTTGGAGTTATTTTTGGGGGATTTTGTTGTTGTTGCTGTTGTTCTTGTTTTGTTTGTTATTTGGGGAGGTTTCTATTTCCTATATTCTGAATTCATTTTCCTGTCTCCTTATCCCAGAGTTAATATCTCCCAGAGATACTAATACACTGCTGGAAGCAGAGTGAGGGCAGAAAGAGAACAGCATCATGTGGTTCAAAAGCACAATCATATCAGTGTGCCAGAGCTTGCCTGGCTCTCTGCTGTGCCCAGAAGGTGAGGTGTTACCTTTAGAACTCTCCTGTTTCTAGCAGGAAAGACAAAGTCTTGCCATACCATTTCCTTAACAAATTGACTTTCAGTTCATCGAGCGTCAGAGATGAGCTGTCTGGACACAGTTTTATCAGCCCTGCTGTGCACAGAACTTTGGGAATCAAAATTCCTTTCTTCAGCTGCTGATGCTCAGCAATATATCTTAAGTACAAATTTATTCTAAAAGTTGTTGGAAGTCAAATTTTAAGTGGAAATTAAAACCATTCATTGTCATGATTCTACTTTGTTTTTGTTTGGGATTGGGGACTGCATGAAAAAAAATAAATCAGAATAATGTAAATTTTCAGGTTTTATTTCAATAGGGTAAAAAATTAAATGCTAAAAGCAGTGCTGTTTCTACTCTGAAAGTGTTTCCAGTGTAGTATATGAACTTCATTATACATTGTGCCAAGTGTAGATTAACAAGTATTTTTATTTTTTCCCCACACAAAAGCTCTCTGAACTTGAGACTACCAGAGTCTCAAGTTCAATACGAATTGTAAGAAAGAAATGTACAGCATATTCACCATAATGCATCCTGTGAGATTTCCTGACTGTTAGCATTATAATAGCTGTAGTTTTATATTTTTGAGTTGTACTTTTGATCCCACGGTTCTCTGAAGCAATTTTTTTAGACACAAACAAGTTTGCTTGCTGCTGATTTACAGTGCTGTAGGATAGCAACATTTGAAAAATTTAACCCAAATGAGTTTCATTAAGTTACTAGGGAAATTTAGGCAGGTAGGTTGCAATTTCCCAAATTTTAGCTCTACAACAGACAAACACTGCTCTTTCTGAAAGCATCTTTTCATACCCTTAGCAAAGGTAACTGCAAAAATATTTCTTTACAAAACAACATAAATTTTCATGGGAAGTCCTTTACACTGGACCCTACAAATTTTACATCTTTCATAAATGGACTAACAAATTCAAGGAGGAAAATAATACACAGAGTTATTAAATATATTGATACTTTTGTATCACAGAGTATTTAAGGTACAGACTTGTGAGTGTTCAGAAAATATTGAAAGGAAGTATTAATATCTGCTTCTCCTGGCATTATATTCCTCCCTAGAAATTCACAATTATCTTGGGCAGAAGAAAGCTGCATGGACCTTCAATGTGACATTATCTTCTTAATTTTTACAACCGAGTTCTTACAGGGGAGGTCAGCCCAGATCAAATACCTCAAAGGTAATGATATTGGAACCAGTACAGCAGAGCAACTCATGGCCATTTTCAACATTAAGCAAATGCTTAAATGCCATAATCTAAAATAGAATACCATGATTTAGTGAAGTGATGATAATAATAATATTATTCTAATTATTTTTTCTGTATAGTACCATTACGATATAAATAATAAAAAAATAGTCCTTGTCATGTGTGCCAATAACTCTTCTTTGGCTCATTTAATTATATTCTTAATAGATGTGAAAGTAAAATCCATGCAAAAGGAGAATATTTTTATGTAGCTCCAAAGGAAATTATATATTCAGTTCATATTATTTCTGTGACATGAGCTAGCTCATTATGTTCACCAATATTTTAATTTGGAAAAAGAAAATAAATCAATCTCCCTGTTTCAGTTTTTAGTGGCCCATCAGAAACAGAGCAATAGTTTAAATAAACGATTTAATTTGTACTCTCAGTATGAATATTTGATCTAAATTAAGTACCAGATTACCTTTCCCTGATGTTCCTGCTGACAAAGCTAATTCTCTTTTTCAATTCAAATTCAGTGACAGGCAGCTGCATTACTCCCAGACAAAGGAAAGCCCACGTTTTATTAATGTAGTGTTAAAGAATTATAATTTGAAACACCATAAGACAACATTTCAATAGTTAAATTTAAACTAGTGGAAACTGAGTAGAAATGGATAGCCTTCAAGGAAATCAATGTATTTAAAACATATTTTGCTTATGCTTAATGCACCATTAAGGAGATGGCATAACTGAAGAGGGAACTTTGTGCATACACAGCCACCATTAATCGTTCTGATGTTCCTACTGAGACTTTGAGGATTTTGTCTTCTTCTAGGGGTGAGACAAGGGTGATTATCGAATGGTCAGTGAAATCTGTTGGCTGAGTCAGATAATGACCAGAAACTCTATGGTACTAGAAAAATTTCTTCATTATGCTAAGAATACTACTTGGAATTCAACTCTGTGACTTACTAATGCTCCTAAGCAATTTTTAGGAACTTTTTGAACGTCGACCTACCTTTGGAGAGTGTGGCAGTGCTACGCTCCTTGCATTCTAAGTAAAATAAATAGATGCCCTGGTCAGTTATGATTATGTTGCACAAAATATTATTTTCTGATATAGGATGTAGCTCCCTCAGTTGCCTCATCACTGCAACTGTGGTGTGAAAGCAAGGCCAGGTCTAGGAAGATTTGCTCTAAGTGTATCTAATTTCCCCTGAAGACAATGTATGCACATACGCCTAGATTTCGATACTCAATGGATCACGTTGGTTCTTTGTGCGACAGCATGTGGTATCATGATATAACCCACAACAGGCTGAGTCTGCAGTTGAAGGAGAGGCTGTTTCCTTTGATCCTGCAGGTTTTTGGAGAGGAAGTTTGTATGTCCAGGACAGCCATTTCAAAGGGACAACTCTAAGTGTAGTAGTATGTGTCATCACATGGTTGTAGTTAAGTTTATATATTCTTTTCTGTTCCTTTTTTTTGAACTAAGATGGTGTGGGAGTTTCTTTCCTATTTTCGTTCTGTCTTTAAGACCTCACTGCTAAAATAGCCGAGACACAACTGTGCAATAGAGGAGAAGTGGTTGGGCACTGGCACTGTAGAATACATGTCCTGATTGCACAAATTGAGAGTAGATAATAGAAGCAGTGTAAGAATGATAAGAACTGAATGAATACTCTTCTTCACAGAGTAGAAATGCAGTATTTTCTTGGGTGAGTGCTGATGGTTGATGATTTAGAGATTCTGGGATCTTTTTAAAGATATGCCCTGGCTAAGGACAATGGACTTCACAGTATTCAACTAGTTTTTATGTATTTTGCCCCCAGAATTCCTCACCAAATCCTTAGGATTAAGTAGTGAATTAGCACTTGAATCGGTTGAATCAAAAGCTCCTAGATATCAAGCTTTGGGCAATTTGCAGTTTGTTTTGCTCATGTTAATAATAAAATAGGCATAATCAGATAATGAAATTTAAAATTGAAACTTGGAATACAATTTTAATCTTACCAGATCAAAACACAGATTGTGAAGCTTAATGTTATTAAAGCTGTAAACAAGTTTTAAGTGTTATTTCTTTTGCACATATGCTCAACTACCACCCTCAGCAATAAACAATTTGATATTCTTGTCATCATTCTTTGGAATCACATATAGAAAAGAATGACCATAAAGTCTAATTTTAATTTTAATTTGTGAAAGTTTATCATTCCCATAATGAAAAAAAATAGCAGCACCTTCCTCATCAAAGACTCTGGGAAAAAACAGTTTGGGAAATTAGAGTAGGTTGTTTGTGTGAGTTTATGAACATCAAGTATGATTTGGAAGCCATTTAACGTATTGCAGACAACTTCATAGGTAGGATGTGATATATTTGTTGCAGGCTCAGACATGCATAGAAGAAACAGATCAGTTTGGGCCACCTGGAGAAAGCAAGGCTTATTGTCACCCTGATTTTTTCAGCCTTCTTGTGTTTCACAGTTCATAGTTCTTAGGTTTTTCTCACACACGGGTGTTATAAATAGAAGTAATGTTTTCCTTAATTCAAGGTAGTTTACATTCTTTGTTTTAGAGATATAGGCAGCCGATGGACAATTGTCTTGCCCAATGGGATGGGGAGAGGTGTCAACCTTGTCCCCCAGTCCCTAGCCTTTGTAGAAATACTATAAAATAGAGTCAGATTTTCATAATAAACTGTTCATGCCTTCTCACCAGAGTGTGTCTGTCTGTCTGTGTGTCAAACAACAATAGCTTATCATTTCTTCAAACATCCCCACTGCTCTCTTCTCATTCCACCAGGGTATAGCTTGCTTATAATTTTGAGAGACAGAATAAAATTCTGTGGAAACTTTGCTGGTTGTCAGATATGAGGAGAGTATATAAAGACTGTCCAGTGGGGAGTTCAAAATAAAAGCCACTATATCAAAAGAAAGTGTTCATAGTTTCTACATAATACTGCAAGAAAAATTATGAAATGGTATTCCCTAAGGAAAATGCAAGAGAGTTCAGGTCCTGGTACACTTGACAAAAAGTGCTGTTAAGACACTGAACATTTCTATCCACCCAGCTCAGTGATATACCAGGGAAACTTTGAGGCTGTATTTAACCCATCTTTTCATCCTTTATTTTTCCTCTGAAGGAGAATTCTGATATCAGAATCATAAACATGTTTGGAAGTATTTGTATAGTGGAGTTCTTTTGGGTAATAATATTTTGCATCTTTCTTAATGATTTGTCATGATTTCCAGAGTCAAGAATTGCCCATTAATACCAATTAGACAAGAAAGTCAAAGACTACTTTAACAAACTCTTAGTAATATACCACTGATATATTCTTGCAGTGTATTTTTGTGCAAAAAAGTAATCAGTTACTGTTCAGAGAGACTAGAGCACGAAGTCTAAAAAACACTTTAAGTACCTCTGGTTTAAATATCTGAGTCCCAAAAAATGTGACCCTGAGTTGAATACTCATTATTTGTAAAATTAGTGAATTTGAAACGTTGCACTTAGCTGATTTTTTAGGGAATCTCTAGAAGACCTTATTTGCAAGTTTTTATGTGGAAAACCCAAGAAATTCAGGCTTCATTTGCATCTGAGAAGAACAGGTACCGGGAGAGGAGGAAAGTCTTTATTGTATTCAAACTTAGTTCGAGAAGATTCTCAGTGGTTTAACTCTCAGCTGTAAGAGCCCCACAATAAGTTAGTTAGAAAATTAAGAGAGGGAAAAAGCAGTAGGCAGAACACAGGTTCCATCCTTACAACATTTTTCTTAGATATGTGAGCTAGCACGCTTCCTTTAAAAAGTACTAGAAGAGTTTTAGATGTAATTGATCAAAGCACAAACTGTGTGCTGGGTTCATCCTTATTCAGAATTAGTTAGGCTAATTAATGTTTATGTGAGGATAGCATTTTTCTGAAACCTTGATGATTGCAGTGGGCCAAGTCCTTAGTATTAAAGCTTACTTTAAAGGCAACAACTCAAACTGCACCTTCTAATGCTGTTCTAAAGAATTTGTTAACTGCTGATATAACTATTACAATGCCAAATATCAAATAAATACCAATTCCACAGCTTTAGTAGCAAAAATTTCAGATAGAAGACCCCATCTCTTCCCAAATTGTGAGCTGACTGGTTTGCTGGACTCTTCTTAGGATCACAGCTTCAGATCAGACTACTGCAAAGTTATTTTAATGTGACTCAAATTTACTACATGAAGCGTATCATTTGCTCTGTATACAGCTCAAAGCTTTTTTGGTAGGACATTAGAGAGTCATATATTTCAACAGCTATAGCTTTTCTGCTTATTCAAGAGGACATTTAAAATTGCATATCTAATAATACCATAAATTCAATTTAAAGGTAAGTTTTACAGTAAACTGATTTAGAATAAATATACTTTTTATAGCCCTACAAACTGATGGCCATTCAGCATATTCACAATCTACTTATAATTTTCTAACTAAATGTTTTGCTCTCTAGAATATTTGAAGGGGTTTTTATATTGAGAAAAATAAAAAGGGAAGACAGATTATCTGTCTCTCTTGTGGCACAACCTATAGAGTAGTCCACTGCTGTCTACAATATCCTTACCAACATAAATAGTACAGAGTTGTGATCTACCAGTTGGTCCATACATTGTATATTCAGAGCAGCTCCTATCTACTCTGTCTCTAAAACATTCTTGGAGAGAAATCCAGATGTGTTTCAGGCTAAAGCTGCACTACTGATATGCCTTCCATTTCTCATTGCCATGAAAATGAATCATTTTAAGAGTATTTTGGGGTTATCCTTCCAGGAGAACAGCTTGAAATGTTTGCCCTAGATTTCATTTTTCTTTGTTTGTGAACTCAAGCAGCTTTCTGGAACTATACAGTATACCTATTACATTTTCCCTTCTTGCACCATGTTCCTTGCAGAACTTCTCCACTGTAGGGAGGCCTCCTCGTCTTCATCCTCTTGCTTTTCTTTCCACTGCTAACAGTAGCAGCTTTCATTTCTAAATCACACTAGCATGTGTGATGCTTGCTGCATAGGAACCAAAGCATTTGTGTCCTGGCAAAGCACTAAGAATGGAAACCATGGGAAGCAATTAAAGTGTCTGTCAATTAAAATCTTGTGAGTTTTTTTATGAGAGTGACAGTGAAAGCATAATTGGAAAACAGGGGAAATGCATTAGTTAGCTATCAGTTAGCTGAATTTCTATGTTCTTCCTTACTCCCTTAATGCAAAGGAAGAAAGACACCTTTATTTCTCAAGTTTGGATTTGAGCTGACTGTTGGGGAAAGAAACCCACATTTTTTTTACTCTTATGTACTTCAGCTGAATATATTTGATATAGAAATTCTCAAGAAAATAAACCCCATACTGGCATTTCATGAAGTCATTTTTCAGGGGAGCAGATGGGGAAGTAGTTTGAATTTTTGCTCAAACATTATTCAAATGGGGCAAGTCCAAATCATATTCTAATGCAACTTGTAAGTCACAAAACCTGCAACACTTACAAGGAGTAAATAGAACATTATGCATCTGAAGTAGAGAAAGAGTGAAAATAGCAAAATTATGTATGTAATCCCAAAACATTCTTCATTTCATAGTGTTCATGTAAAGTGGAATTCAAGGGAGTTTCAATAAGTGCTACTCTAAAAAGTTAAGTGAGTATTTGGGCAATATAAAACTGGATGAAATTTGCATTTCAGGACGAGCTCGGGTAAATTCTACCCTTCCATTCAGAACTATGATCTTGTAAGCTTTTCCCAATATAGGGAACTAATTTTTTCTTGTCATAATAGGGTCTTCGGTTTGGGCCATGACTGGGGGAAAGGCATAGGACAGAGTATTAGAAGGAAGATCTCAGGAGTCTGCATTGTTTCCCCACTGCTCCCTCTGAAGCTGGCAAATGAGCCTGGCAGTGGCAGAAATTAAGGAGATTTAAGTGGAGCTTTAGAACTTCATGGTAAGATGTGAGCAGCAGTCCCTGGAGCTGCTTTAATTTATGATACTGCATGGACAAACCTATCTAGTCATCCAGTATTCAAGACACACAAGAGGATATTGAGACCTGCTTGCTACGCCAGTCCTGACCATCACAGGGCACTTCTCAGAGTCTGAACAAATCTACTTTTTTTTTGCTGAAATACTGCAAAAATTGTTACTGCTTTTATTATTACTATGTGATCATAAGTAGGAGTTAATAAATAATAACCAAGAACTCCAAGAAGTTTGTTTCACAGGATTAGTCTACTAAAGCAATGGCCAATCATAGTTCATCACTTCCTGCATTGTGTTTAATTTAACACTTTTATTATTGTATCATATATTCTTTTGAAGGGATTTGGGCAACATGGGGATTTGTATAGTCCTTTGGGTACTAGATAGGAAAAGTTAATTTAGTGATTTCTATGGCCTTTGTGAGTTTTATTTTTCAATTATTTTTGAAGGTAATTATGAACTCTGTGCAAAGCAATCATATAGGGCTATTTCCAAATTTGTAAAAGTATATATTTAATGCCAGTTATTAATTTATCCCACATAGATGAAGCAGCAGCTCTAATAATGACATTCTAATTGGTTTTCATGGCATTAAACAGCATATTCACTAGAGGTTTACAGTTTCTTTGTGTGCAGTATTTGCTGGTGACACTTTCACAACAGCATGTACAAATATACCTTATTACTGTTTCAGTGTATAGGAAATATTAAATTCCATTTGGGATAGCCATCAGCTTTAGGAAAAGCTTCTAAAAGATCCCAGAGGGCAATGATCTGATATTGTGTAGCAATGCAGTACCTACAGCTGCTAAATGAAACTTTCTCTCTACATTTGTTTCTACAGACACATGGCATAAACACTTTTAATCTGGTGTTCAATTTGGTATATTGCTGTTTTGCAATTACATGTGTTTATAATACTCCATGGGATTCTGGGTTTTTAAGGTTCCTTTCACTGCTTTCTAGTTTCTGAGTATGAATCTCGTGGGTTTTTTTAAAAAAATGAATACAATCATTAAAGCTAGAACCATTTTCTTTTTCTTCTTTTTTTCTCTTTTTTTCAGTTTGGGGTTTGGCTTTTTGTGGGGAGGGGCAGTTGAGGGAAGATAAAATTGCTACGTATTTCTGTGCCTTCAGAAGATGCTTTTTTTTATACAATCAAATAACTAATGATCAGATCCCAAGAGCCAGAAACAGTAAAAGTTCAGGCTTTCTGCACAAGGAAACTAAAACTCATAGTCTCACTCAAATGAGACAGAAATGATCACACATTTGTCAGAAACTCTCTGCCCTAGTTACTGTGCAGCAGGACTATGCACATCACTTCAGACAATAAGGATTTCCACCCTGCACTGATTAGACTCAATAGTCCTATTTTATACTGATCAGAGAGCAAGAGATTGACAGCAAAAAAAATATGCCTTTAAATACAATCGTTTGCAAAGCACGTGCATTCCTTTTCTCATACTTGATCTCAAGAGACTGGTAAAAGTTATTTTTCTACTCTCCTCATCTTTTACGACTCATTTTCATCCATTCTCTCTCTTTCCCTGTTTGACAAAAAAGGATTCCCACATGAAGTTTCCAGCACAGGTTCATTAATCCAGCTGTCCTGGTGTCTCTCAGTGCTGTGCCTCAGTCTACACTTCCCAGGTGTTAGCGTGTTTCCTGCATGCTGATCTCCTGGCTGCAGTGAAGCAGGCATTGATTCAAGCCAGCTCACACTTGCCTCACTTTGTCTCCCTTTCATCCATTTCTGAACAGTGGCACTGAGCTCCTCGCAGTAGAGTCAGAAAGGAAGGGAATGAAAATGAGATTTTTAGAAACCTGTAAGGCATGCCCAGTACTTTTCACAGGGCATGACAAACCTTTCTCATTAGGCATGAGATCAAAATAGAGCCTGACAGCTTTCTCAGAGAATTAATAGGAGTTTCAGCATTGTGTGCTGAGTCTGATCATAAACCATGAATGTGGTCAGATCCCATGTTCAAATTATGTTCGGTAATGTGAGTCAAGTAAATACAGGACTACTCTCTCTGCATTTGTCCCTGGCTCATTTGTCTGGAATTTTTCTGTGTTACTAAGGCAAAAAGAGGAGCTGAAAAAAGCAGTTCAGTGCTGCATCTTTATCTGAGAAATATTTTCTACTTAAAAACCATTCTGTTCTGAAAACTGATTATGTAAGGATGTCATCTTTCACTCAGGAGATTTGCTTGCTCAGGACCACCTGCTAATATGAAGGCTGGAATGATGTCTTCTATTTCATGCTGCCTGGGACCAAGAGCACCTACACTCCAGCGAGGGTAGGAGCTGGGCACTTTACCGACTCATCAATCATGGACAGGCTGCTGACTAATTTCCATTATAGTGTCCATCTGTGTGCCTCATTCTGTGGGGACAAAAAGCCACTCTGTAATTATGGATAAGCCTCTAATTATACCTGAGCAGCTTCATGAATAGAAATAGGGACACAGAGATCAAACTTTGATAAGTATTTAGCCATCCACAGGCTTCACACCTGGTTATGGAGTTAGAGCCAGAGAGAAGTTACCTATGTTTCCCTGGGCCACAGTATAGTGGTAAGGAAAGAAAGGAAAGGGGTTTGTCGTCTTTTAGCAAGATGGAATGCTTGATTTTGAAACTCAGTTGGAATGCTTTCCAAACTCAGAAGTTTGGAAGCACTCCAAAGAAAACTGCAGAAAAATAAATGAGCAGGTATGTATAGCCATAGGGTAAATTAAATCCCTGAAGAATCCTCAGTGTATGAAATGATTTTGAGAAACACTGATGGCATACAGATCCCAGAAAAATATCAGGATTTCCACACTATTTTCTCTCCTTTTGTCATTTTTTGCCTAAATGTCCTGGGGAACTGAAGGTCTTGAACCCTTGTATGATCACGTAATCTAGAGTCTTTATTGCCATTTAAGAATGTGCGCAGCATATGTACTGTTTGCCCTCCCAGAGGAATTGTAAAACATTGTTGTGGGTTAATGGGATGAAGCTGAGTCAGGGGAGGCGTAGGTTGGATATAACTAAAAGGTTCTTCCCACAGAGGGTGGCTGGGCACAGGAAAACAGGCTCCCCAGAGAAGCAGTCACAGCACCAGCCTGACAGAGTTCAAGAAGTGTTTGGACAATGCTCTTAGATACCTGATGTGACTCTTAGAGTGTTGTGTGGGGCCTGATGGGTCACTTCCAACTCAGAATACTCTATGATTTTATGATTCTAAGTTACTAAAGGCCAGACTGCAGCTACCTAATTCATACCTAGTCTGTGGGAATCACAGACAAGCTATGTATTTCAACAATGTCACTGAAGTTAACCTATACAATTTGTGAGAGGAAGGTTAAAGTCAGACTGTTATAAACGGTTTGAAGGGTTAAAGCATTGAACCAACATTCCATTTGGAATGACCTATCTTTAAAAAGAATGTCCTAAAAGGCTATATTTATTAACATAGCACTTGGGAGCCTTTGGTTTGTGTAGCAGTAAGCTAGTGTTTTTGCAAAAGAAGTTTATGCAATATTAGACTGGGAACTACTGGTGTGAGGTTACTAATACATACAGCCACTTCAGAGTTGCAATATAAATAAGATTTAAAGTTATTTAGTAGGAATAGGTGATGGGATTGCAGTAACCCTCATAGACTTCAAGAATTGCCACAAAACACACTGAAAAAAAATGATACAAAAGTTAGGGGACCCAAAGGCACAAGCAAAACACGGACGAAATATGTGAAAATGGTGAATTGTCACAGCTTGAATTGCATCCTCTGATAATTATCTCCCAGTCCTGCAGTCAGATTTACCCTGGAAAACCCAAACTGCAGTCACATTCCATGGGCATAGCCATCTGCTTGTGTGAGTTGGACTTGTAGCTAAGGGTATTATTTAGAAGATGCTTGTTATTTACTAATAACACATAATGCTACAATATCACCTTTAAAAATGCAATCCATTTTCCACCATCCATCATTTAGTTACTCTGATTTCATTCTTTATGAATAATATACACAGCCTCTCTTTGCTGGCAGATCTACTTTCAGATGCTACTAGGGACTTTTTTTAAAATTCTATAATTGCAATCATTACAATGCAATGAAAAAAGACTGTATGTTCTTATGCAGTTTCAAAATAAAAATAATAACAAGTTTCTTTTTTAAATTTAATTCATGTCTCATGCCTCCACTTTTTGCATGGTATTTGTTGATAAGGCTGTTAAGGATGTTGGTTGTTTTCTGTGATTTTTCTAAAAATTGCATTTAAATGTTGCCAGGATGAAAGCTGAAATTTCAAAACTCAGGACCAATATGACATCATCCTGAGGTTGTGGTAAAGTTTATTATGTTTCATAGAATCATATTCCTTTTTACTGGCTAATGTTTATTTGCTATGCCAAGTGGAAAGGAGGTATTGCTAGGAAGATTGACTGGAATGTCCTGAGAGACCCTGGTGCCAGCTTTGTTACAGACTTAGATGTCAAAGTAGTTGTGTTTTTCTGCATCACTTACCTCCTCCATGCAGTGTGCAATTAGGATGAAAATACTTCATCAACTTAAAGGGGAGCTATTAGACCAGATCTTTATTAAAACTCTGTGCTGTGATTCTCAGGAAATGTGTTGAAGACTTAAACCCGGGCCAGGGGTAACTGAACAGTATATTGCCTTGTTTCTAGAGTAGAGAAGAACCTGGGAGAGGAAAAAAGCCCAGCAATTCTAGCACTTTGTGGTGGACTTTCAAAGCAATGCAGATGTGTTTGCAAAGACCAGAATCTTCTTCAGCCTGAAGAGAACACTTCCAGGAATGTCCAGGGCTGCATTAGACCTTTCCATGTGGCCAGCATGTTTTGAAGGAGATACTTCAGGACCTGAAAACTGAAGAAACACAGAATACAATAATTTCTTAGTAGCAATATTTTTTGTTGCTGCATTCACAATCTGTTCTTTGGCTTGCAGTATCCCAACCCATGCATTTTTATCACACTTGAACAAAGAAGTCAAGTACCATGATGGTACAAATACATATGTATATGACCCAGAAAAAATAACCTCTTCTTCCTGAGAGGGCTCCACACTAGAAAAAAACAAAAGCATGCAATGTACCGAGCATAATCTAATAGCATGAAATTCTTATTTTAGGTTACAGGGGGGTTATACAGGCAGCATGAAAAGAGACCTAAGATTGTACAACCTTGCAATTCCCCATGAGAAACTAGTTTTGTTAATGATTTCCAGGACGTGCTTTCAAGAAACAACAGAGAACATGATCACTGTGTCCTATAGATGGAGTATTACCTGCAAATTTAAATAATATGTCTCCAGACAATTCAGCAGCACCTGTGACACTAAAAACATCTATTTATATTCCACACTTCATGTTTTTGGCAGCTTGATGGGCTGCATCTTCCATCATTCTGACATACTGAAACAGAGCTCAATGTGACTCAGTAGAACAATGAGCATTAGCTGCTGGGATTAAAGCTTTTTGCTAAACCATCATCTATCCATCTATTTAAAACCAAGCATGTAAAGACAGTTTGCTAATTACCTAAATTAAATGGGTTATCTGAATACTGTAATTCTTTATGACCAAACAAAAATGCATTATTTCAACTAACATGTTCATGTCTGTTCAGAGATGCTTAGGTATTATTCATGTTGAACTGAATCAACTACCTGTCTGAATGTTCAGCACTCCCATTAAACTCCCTAAAAACTTGTTCTGAAAGTCGATGCTTGCAGCTCAGAAAGGCAATCATAAATCAACCTACATAAAAAACGGTGTGGTTGAGAGGGCAATTCTGTCCCTCTGCTCTCCTGGTATCTCACCTGAAGTACTGCATCCAGCTCTGGGGTCCCCAGAATTAAAAAAACACATGGACCTGTTGGAGCAGGTCTAGAGAAGGGCCATGGATATGGTCAGAAGACTGGATGCATGCTGGGAGAGTTGGGATTGTTCATTTTGGAGAAGGCTTTAGGGAGGCCTGATTGCAACCCTTAAGTATATAAAGGGGCATTGTAAGAAAGCAGGAGGGAGACTTTTTACCAAGGCCTGTAGTGATAGGACAAAGGGCAGTTTTAATCTGAAAGAGGGTAGATTTAGATGTAGCATAAGGAAGAATTTCTTTTCTGTGAGGGTGGTGAGACACTGGAACTACTTGCCCAGAGAGGCTGTGATTCCCCCATCCCTGGAAGCGACCAATGCCAGGTTTTTCTGAGCAACCTGGTCTACTGGAAGGTTCCCCTGCCCATGGCAGGGAGTTTAGAACTAGATGATCTTTAAGATTTCTTCCTACCCAAATCATTTGAGGATTCTCTGAAGTCCATACTGTTGGACTACAGTACACAAGAGTTGCTCAACCAGATTCAGTATCACAATCTTACTTATTTATGATATTCACTAAAAGAATCTCCATAACATCAGAGTGTGTCATGATGAAAAGGAAACGGTAGAGTCACCATCCCTAGATATGTTCAAAAAATGAGTGGATGTGGAACTATTACAGTTTAGTGGCAATATTAAGTCAAAGGTTGGACTTGATGATCTTGGAAGTCTTTCCTATGGTCCTGTGAAAAAGGGAAGTCATTGAAAGCTGAGGTAGATGGATATGCTTGTGCACTTACAAGTTTTAGTATCTATTTCTGCAAGCCATTGACAGTGTTGAGACAGTGAAGCTCTCAGGTTCAGACCATGTTTCTGGTGGGCAGTCCCATCAGTTAAAGAACACGCATAAGTGCTGGGTGTTGCTTCAGCCTGTGCAGCTCTGTTCTCTGGGGACAGCTGGCACTAGCCTGAAATGTCAGCTGACCCCTTCCTCAGTTGTCTCCACTTTGATTTAGTGAGGAAGGCATGTTTATGTATAGAAGTGTCCTTCCTTTTTGTCTTCAGCTTAATTAGCAATGCCATCATTACATTCTGAATATATATATGTTTGGGGGGCTTCTTGAACTGCATTACTTCTCTTTTTTTCCTCCCTCTTTTTACAAAAAGCACCATGTAATTACATATCTTAAAAGAAAAAGATGCATCACAAATTGCAAAAATGTAAACTGTTCTTATTAAAGACAAAAAGATAATGCAGTCAGATTTCATTATGCATATGTTATAAGAGTAATTGCCTTTTGCATTTACAAGGCATTCTATTTGCATGCTGGAGATATTCATGGAGACAGCATATAACAAACTGTCTTTCAGCACAAGAAAAATGGGCTGAAACCATTGCCACCATGTTATTATAGACAATAAAGAAGTAATTAAATATCTTTAACTGCCTTCCTTTTAAATGTCTCTAACTCAAATTACTTTCCCCCTATTATTCATTTTCACCCTTATTGTAAATGTATCAATCTTGTAAATGTTCATGTTTGGTGAGCTTGTTTTTGGTGACTGACTGGCTAGGGACAGTCCTAGGAAAAATGGGAGAATCTGTGCTCCCTGACTTTGTGAAGAGGTCAAGCAGAGAGCTTGTAAGGATCATAATGTTGAGAGTAAAAGGAAATGAAGAAATGAAAATAGGCTTAGAATTCAATATAGTCTGGAAAATAACATCAGGAAAATAGGTGGTCAGGGAAAAATCAACAATCTGAGCTGGAAATTATTCAGTCCACTGTAGTAAAACTCACGATTAAGATGATGGTCAGTTCCTGAAAATGCTGATATGAAACACATTCCTCTCCTACCAGCTTCAAAGTTTATGTAAGCTGCTCATTCTCCCTCCCTCCTTACTAGCTTCCTTCCTCCAGCTCAGATATTGATGCTCCTCTTTTGCCAGGGTGTGTACAAGGACGGGAGGAAGGGACATTTCCTGCAAGTCCATCACTTCTTGTCCCACTATTGCCTTGCTGGCTGCACTCCCAGAACTGGCTAATGATCGCAGACAACATATGGTCCGTGAACAGGAGGTTTCTTGTTTTTAAAAACAAAGATCAGGTGCTGGAAAATAGAGCTTGAAAGCAATGTGTAAACGATAGGAAATCAATCAAGGGAGGACATGATATGGAGCTGGCGAAACAGACACACCGGGAGAGATTTTGAGAAACAGGTACTACTGCCTGCAGTTAGAAGCTTGCTGCTGATAGGGGAAGAAAGTGGCAGGAGAGCAGACAAGGAGCTACACAGCTCCCATATTGGTACCCTGCATTCAAAGGGGTCTGCACTTTCCTTGTCAATTCACCAACTTTCTAAGACCCCCATATCCTGTTTCATGGCTCACATCCACAGAGGTGTTTGAGTAATTTATTCCTCTTTAAGAACTTATCCATTCAAATTAGTAGCAATTCATGGGTTCTTATCTAGCAGGAGCAGTGGCCAGAGCTCTGATTTGGAGTATTTCACTGAAATGAAAAAGATCTGAAGTGCTTACATAGGAATTTAGTGCCTCGTTCTCTCTAAGTACTGAGGCTGGACTGAGAGAAGACTGCCTTCTGTACCATCTGATGCTGATTTGATCCAAAGAATGAAGATGTTTGAATAGGAGGCAGAATAATTCCAGGGGAGATTTTTCATTAAAAGAGAAGATTGGAAATGTAATGGGCATTCTCAAAATAGGTGTGGGGTTTTCTGTTACTTCTGTAACACTTCCCTCCGAAAGTCCTGAATCAAAAAATAATGGCAAAATTAGAGTTGCCATTGAGAATAATGTTACACATATTACAATGCAGTATTTTGATCTGCTTTCGTGTTTTGGGTTTTTTTTTCACCAATTTGGTTTCCATATATTCAAATAGCATCAGCTACCAGTGGAAAACATCATAAAGGTTTGTTGCAGATAAAGAATAAAATAGAATGTGAAGCATTTACTATAACCCTATGGGGAAAATACAGATAGCATAGACTTTCTTGTCTAATTTGCAATGTAGAGGGATATTTTTGTCTTGTGCTTGTAAATTCACATGAATATTTATTTAGGTAGACTGTGGCTTTCTTTCACCCTGAAAGCTCTCTAAAGATCTATCCAGATTTTTTCTTCTGCCCTTTCATTACAATAAAATGAGTTGGCTTGCTGATTCCCTAATTTAAGCATTATTTGAATGGTGCAGATGCTTTCTGTGGTATTTATAAGACTGTAAATATGCACTGATTTTGCTCATAATAATCGACACACAGTGGGGTTGCTCTTCTCACATTAGGGATGGTCAGGAGATGCAGACTACAAGGTTGCAGGTATTAATAACAGCTTTCATTTACTTATTCAAAGTGCTGTCTTTCCCAATTTTGATCATTATGGATATTTGGTTAGAATTCACAGACCTGTGTTTCTACTGGGAAACCTTGTCTCAGTGCTGTTGAAATTCAGGAAGCTTTCTGCAGAAGAAATCTTCTGTACACTGAAGCCATTGTCTGTGAGCAAACCTAGTAATAGAAACCAACTCCTCCTGCCATTGCAAAGGGCCCTGCTTGTTTGGAAAGGTACAATTGTCAGAAGTTTTATGGATCTGTGGATAGTTAAGATGTCTCCATGCAGCTCTCTCTGAGGTGCAAATGTTTTGCTTCTTAGTATTTGTAAATATAATTTTCATCTGAATTCAGCATGTTAAAACAAACCAAAACGTAACAGAAACCTATTAAGTTTACTGGATTTAAAATCCAGGAAAATCTGACTACCAAACCTGTTCATCAGGAGTGTTTTCAACCATTTTTTTTTTTTAATCAAACTGGTACCTTTCTTAAATATTCAAGAATAGGTATTAGGGGAAAATATTCAATCTTATAGGTTTGCTGATTTTATTCTTGGTCCCTCTGTTCATAGAGAAGCAGTGTTATTGTACACATCTCTGAAGGTGATAAATATGCCAGGTGTGATTGAAAAATTTCAAAGTAGCATGTCTGAGAGACCTTTTTTTTATTTATTGCAAATTTCTATTTATACAAAACTTTTCAAGCAGTCACTGTCAATTTTAAATCATCAATGGATAATGATGAAAACACCGAACATTTGATTCATACCTTTCTTCCTTCTGCTTTTTTATGTTTGTTGCATAAGTAGAGATCTCCAGAGTTGTGAAAGAAAGTTACCTAGGATATTCAAGAGTATCTGCAAAAGTGGGATAAACTGTCCTTTTTTCATGTCCTTGAGTATCTGTGGGACATCTGGTGTCCTGTGTCCAGCATGACTACGAAGGTGTGCAGCTGAATGCCTTCCAAAGACAGGAGCTTTTCTCCTGGAATTGGTTGCTATACTGTATTTTTGCCTCTAGGGAAATACTGAAAAGGAATTGCATAGAACATGGAGGCTACTAAAGAAATGTAGAAATTATTGAATGTAGTGCAGAGAAATCATGCAGACCATTGTGATAAAAATGTAAAGGCTGATTTTTATTCCATTTGTGGTTGGTATTAAGAAATTGAGGTTTACAGGAAAAAAAAAAAAAAAAAAACTATTTCCATCAAGCCATAAGGCTGTATTTTATCTTTGAATTCTTCTTCTGATCCATCTTGAACTTCAGTCTTCCAGTTCATATTATCTGAGGAAATGCTATGTCAAGTACAATTTATCAGTGTCTCTTGATCCCACATCAGCCTGGCACACAGAACCCAGCTGGCACAGTATGCACCTGGGGAGGGACAGAAATCCCTGCCATTCACACTGACTCATGCAGAGAGATCCTCCAGACAGCATATTTCTTTGTTACCAGTGGAGAAGCCCAGAAAGCAGAATATCAGTCTGAGAGTTGAAATCTGCCTGGAGCTCTTCCTTTTGCTCCTGGAAGAGAGCAGGCTGTTGGAGTATACAACCTGCTGCTCCAGCCAGCCTCTTTCTCCTCCAGCTGTCTCCTACTCACCTGCAACAGACCCTATTACTCTTTTGCAATCTTAGGTGATCGTTTTGTCCCTGCTTGTGAAACCAATCTGTGCATTTTACAAAAGAAGCAGAAACTCTCTTGTTTTACTGCAGTTTGTGGTTATTGTGGGGCAGCGAGCAGGAGTGCATTTCAGGGGTTGCAGCCAGTCTGTATTGCAGAGAAGTTACAACGTGGTTCAAGACATAGCAGTTGAAATGCCCCAGGAAGGCAGAGTGAAAGCAAATATTGAAGGAAGACTGCAGAGTGAGTACTGAGTCCCGGCACTGACATGGGGCACTATGCCAGAGTCTGGGAAGTGGACAGTCAGGGTGTATTACCGGCAGAGAAAGAAGTGTCAGGAGATGATGGCAGAGCAGCTCTCACCCTGTGCTGTAGGTCCGACCCTCTGCCTTTATTGGTTCACTGCAACCTGTCGATTACAGTGCCACCCGATTACCCACCGATGTCATGGGTGAGGAGTGAAGCTTTCTGGTGATTAATGTCTGGATAGTCACAACAGACATCTCAGCAGGCTTTGAACTCACTGTGCCCAATTCCTTAGCTCCAAAACCTGCAGTTAGTCGTTTTAAGGATGGCTCTTGTCTTCAAAAGACTGGCAGGCAGCTACTGCCTGACTGCTAGCACCGAAGAATGCAGGATTTCAATTCTAAAGTGCATAGACAAGCTGATAAGCAGTTCTCCGAAGCGCCACAGGGGCTCGGGAAGGATGGAAACTCGCTACAGTGGGACATGCAGGCAGTGTCACAAAGGGAGAAACTGCTCCAAAGAAAGCAGAGGGGAGACAAGGCTGAGTGGCCCTGAGAAGACACCCGGCTATTCTTTGCTCCCCTCCCTTATGCAAGACCAACACGGCAACTGCAAAGCAAGAACGGCACATACAGCCGCTGATTAACTGGGGCTGTGGGATACTTGAAACGCGGAGAGGACAGTGAATTATCCATCCTTCTGCTCTGCACACAGGGGAGGGAAGGGAGTGGTGAAGAAAAAAAAAAAAATCTAAAAAGCTGAACTATTCGCTCACACTTCCTTAGATAGGAAGGTAAAACTGTCTCCTGCCTCTCCTTTTCCCGAAAGCTTGTATCCTGCTGCCATCTACTGGGTTGTTGGTTTTTTTTTTTTAAGGAGACGGCATTGCTCAGGTACGCAGACATGTGCCAAAGGAAGGAAACTGGGATTCTGCAAGATGCTAAAGTTGAGCGATCATACAAGAAAATGAAAATTCGGCACTGAGACGTGTCTGCAGTTACTTACCTAGCCTTTCTAGTCCTTTTGAAAATCGAGCTAATTGCTTATTATCAACTGCCAGCACTTAGGGAAAAAATAGTATTTTGCAGCAATACTGTATGGCATGCTGTATTCTTCCTCCTGAAACAGAGAGTTGAGGGAAGATTGATACTTGATCTGCCACAGTTCTGCACAAACTCCAGGAGGAGGAAAGGAAATAAAACAGCCATCAAAGAGAAAGTGGTGTCATTCCTGCTTGTGCTTCATTTTATGTCAATGGGAAAGTTGCAATTGAATCTTTAGAAAGGTTATTATCAGTCTCATATCTGGGTAGCAAAGCTGGCACAAAGCAGCAGTGATAAAGAACAGCAGCCTGTGAACTGAAAGCAATAACACCGCAGACAGGGTGTTTTGTTAAACCTCTGGTCTCAGGAGGTGATATATATAAATAATGGGTTTATTTACTGAAGATGTGATATTTTCAGTCACTGGTGGCAGCCATAGATATAGTCACTCGACTACCATGTGATCTACATTGGAAAAAAAGTTTGAAATCCTATACTCAGAGCCAGTAGCCCATTCTGGCTTTTGTTCGCCTTCATTTAGAAAAAAGGTTGTTTATTTGAGCTCCATTTAAGAAGTACCAGCTGGGTCTCCCATAAAATATGGTTTGCAAAACAAGCCAGCCCTGATGTTTAACACTCTGACATTGTCTGATGTCTTTTATTTAAGTAACAGATTAGTGTTTAATTTTTAAGGCATTACACATTACCCAGGAGAGTAATTTAGCAGGTCATTTTAACATAGTGATAAAACTTGGAGTAATGGAATTGAAGCTACCACTTCTGGAGGTTTGTTTGGGGCAATACTACAAATTTAAGTTCCCTAACATTAATTCAATTTAGATTTAATAAGAGTTATTATATCCTATGTTAGTTAAAATTGGATTATTTATTGCAAACACTTAGAGAGAACTAGCTACAGAACCAGCTGCACATACCAAATTTGGCCTCAGAAGTGCCACATGGTGTTTCTTCAACGCTTTTGAAAAGCCAAATCTGAATTAAATTGTGTCTTCCATATGGCTTTGGTCACTATAGTGGCAGTTGTGCACCTTTATCCCTTCCAGTGTCAAATTGCAATGGACATGGAAAGGAGAGACTTGATGGGGTTACATTCCTGAAAACTCCAAACAGACTTTCAGGGTCTTGCAGCCATGACACTTACTGTACCAGAGCATAGGGTGAAGGCCTAAACTATCTTTTCTGAAGTTCCTCAAGTGTAGTGCAGATGAGCTGATGCCCTCATCGTCTCTCTTCTCATACCACTTTCACTCTATTTCTGTAACATACAGGGGGCTCACTAGCAGCCTGCCAACAAGTAAGAACTGCTTCCCCCAGCTCAGAGAGCACTTTCTTAAGCATGTGTAAGGCTCTGCTCAGCCAGAACCCCAGCCACAGCTCTGGGACAGAGCCAGAGAGTGGGTTCATACTGGCCAGACAAGTAATGTGGCTGCAGTTCTACTGGCCAAGAAGATTAGGTGACAGCGCCCTAGATTGCAGCGCCTTGCAGCAATCCAGCCGCAACATAAGAATTAGTAGCAAGGCTGTAAAAGAAATCAAAACAAACAGGGGAACAAATGAATAGAAGATATGTTTAACTTGCTTGCTCTGTAGATCAGTGTTCCAACCCTTTATGGGATGAAGACCAGAGAAATAGGCACAGACGGAGCAGTGTAGGTAATGCAGAGAGAAGTACTTTTATCTGAAGTTGCAACAGAAAATTTCAGGCGTGTAACAGAGAACACTGGAGACAGCACAAATACCAGATGAATGCCATTGCAAAGCATTGGTTTCCAACACTTTGCTATTCAATATCTAAGTAATGTTTTTGATGTCTCTGATCAGTTAGAGAAATCAACAGTATCCAAAAACTGCTGGGAAGACAGAGGCAGCCAACATTCAGGAACCTGTCTGAACAACCAGTAGAGGCACAAGTTTCCTTCTACTTAACCACACAGCAACTTCTTTTTTTTTTTTTTTGAGATTTAATTTTAGACCCCAAGAAAAACTGAAGTGTTTCTAGTGTCAGCTTTTGAGGGTGGAAATTACTATCATTGAGGCTGAAGTAAGGATTGACCATGTCCCCCTGAGCCTCCTTTTCTCCAGACTAAAAACCCCCAGCTCCCTCAGCTGCTCCTCATCAGCCTTGTGCTCCAGACCCTTCACCAGCTCCATTGCCCTTCTCTAGACACATTCCAGCACCTCAATGTCTTTGTTGTACTGAGGGGTCCAAAACTGAACACAGAATTCAAGGTGCAGCCTCACCAGTGCCAAGTACAGAGGTGTGATCACTTTCTTAGTCCTTCTGGTCAAGCTATTTCTGATACAAGTTTCTATCAAAATGCTGTTGCCACATTCCCTGGGATGTCCATGCCGAGGCAACTGATGTCATTGTAGATGAACACGCAAGACATGAAGTTATTGCATGTGATGAAGAAGCTTGGACAAGAGAAAGATTCATAATGAGATAGACTTTAGGACAAGCGTGGAAGAAACAAAAAGTAACATGACTGAGGGCCATCATATTTACTCTTGAGCTAGTTTTGTTGATGTGAATTATTCTCCTCACAAAAGCTAAGGTTTTCTGCCTGGGTTTTTGTTCAGCCCATTTTTTTTATTGCTTTGGGCTAATTGTTCCTGAGCTTTTTTCTTTTTCTGTCCCTCTCCTTGGTGTCTGGCATGCCCTATTTGAGGCTCAAATGGATAATGGCCTTTAGGGAAGGTACCAGTTTCTCTTCCTCATCCTTTTTTTCAGAAGGTACAACCTATCAAAATACTGACACATTTGATTTGTAGTGTTCACCTTCAGACAGGCCTATGTTTAAGTCACATAAGGAACTAAGCCCAGAGTCCTTCTGTTCATTAAGGCAAAATTCTGTATTTGGAGTGGGTACCTCTCTGGCAAGCATGCTAACATGCCAAACGTATTAGAAGGCCAAGATCTTTCCTTTGTGCCTTTTTATTTCTGCTTTTCCTTTCTGGAAGGGCTGATAGCAGCACTTAGGTATGAGGCTTCCTGGAAGCAAGCCCAGCACAATTGTTTGAAGTCTGGATCCTTTCTGCGCAGAAACTTGTGATTAAGTCACCTTCGAACAGAACATCAGATCATGTCAATACCTTAAGTTTTCTATACTTGGTTATTACCCTCCCTCTGTAGATATGACTCATCATGTTTCCTTTTCAGTCATTTTGATTTGTGTTTTCCTCAGGAGTAAAACTCATGGGAACAGGAGAAAAGGTTTAATCTTTTACTTTGAGAGACTGGTCTGCTAAAGCTTTTCAGTAGAAATACTCACAGGAGTTAAGACATACAGAAAACTGGACATTAACTTTACGTCCAGGAGGAAAAGCCATGGTTGCCATGTTGTTTTAAAGCTTAAGAAGAAAATCTGTACAGAGCTTTAAAAAGCTTTGTGTGTGTGCAGGTTTTTTCCCCAGGCTTTTAAGTGAAACCATCTTTCTCTTCAATTGTCATAATACCAGATAAAATGTATTATGACATTAAGTTGGATAAGCTTAAGAGATTTTAGAGCAGTGGCACATTCAAGCTGTAGAAGGAATAAAAGCTATTAAGGTCAATATACCATTTCCTGATTTGCATCTATAATTCATAGTAGAATATGTCCTATCCATTTTAAAAAGTAATCTTCATGCTATGAAATACTGGTTCACCTCAGTAGAGGAGGAATCCATCTTCCCTTAAAAGTAAAATCTGGCACACAATTCTCCTATTATTCTGTATTTTTGAAAAGCATTCTATTTAAGTGATGACACAGGAGTAAGATGAGTTTGATTACCAAACTGCAGAGGTCTGCAGATAAATATTATCTGATTAAAGTTGGTTTCTTTCTTTCTCAAGTCAAAATATATACATTTGTGGATGAGACGGGGGGTGGAAAGGGGGATAGGGGGATGAAGACACAAAAACTTCCCACTGATATTCATTTTCAAATAGAAAAAGTGGTAAGAGAAGAGGAAAAATGCTAAGATAGAAGCTTATGAAGATGAAGGCTAGATTTTTGATTACCATATGATTTTGACATGGGAAAAACCCAAATGACTTTGAAAATAATCAACTTTTACCTAGATTTACCCTTTGACTTAGGGGCTATTTGCTCTTTCAGATATTTGAAAAAAGAATGGAATGGAATGGAATGGAATGGAATGGAATGGAATGGAATGGAATGGAATGGAATG
>WBMY01002351.1:1504608-1564145 GCA_013397315.1 Donacobius atricapilla | reverse complement strand
AATAGAATAGAATAGAATAGAATAGAATAGAATAGAATAGAATAGAATAGAATAGAATAGGAGGTACTGATTTGCTAACCTGTAGTTTTCAGTCCCTGAAGGGAGAGGCTGCTAATACTGTTTGCAGAGTCAATGAAATGGTAAATAGTGCTGAACCTGGCTATGATATTTCTAAGTTCCTCTGTCTTCTGATGGGGCAAGCATTATCAACTGCCTTTGAAATTGAAAAACTCGCCTTAGCATTATGGTGTCTCTCAAAGGGAATAATGGAGACATGTGCTTGCAAAATAGGACTTATTTTTCTCAGTAAAAGTATAACCAGTACTATCCTAAGTGTGAGCCAAAGAAATTGCATTATTACTCATCAAATGGGGAAAAAAGCCAATCAACTAAAAAAAAAAAAAAATAAAAGCAAACAACACATCCAACACAGAGAAAAACAAGCACACAAATACCTCCAACAAACACAGAAACAAACATACAATAGAAAAAACCTGACAGGCCAGGTTTAATCTGCAAAATAAGCTTTCGATCCCTAATATTTGTGTACTTTTCTAAATAAATGTTTAATGGACAGAATTGTCCTTATGCTACTCACATAAAGACAATGTTTCTTTCTTTCATATGAGCATTTGAGCCTTTCACTGAGCCATGACCTTTTTTTCAGAAAAAGACAATCAGCCCTTTTCTGAAGCAGAGCCTGTTGCTCTTTCTCTGCAGAATTCATACATTTTTAGATGCAGCTGGAGTAATCGACTTTGTTGCCACCCTATTCCCCAGCCCTCATTGCCTCAGCACTCACAGCAGCTGGCTTACTGTGCTCAGCACATGGGAGAGAAAGAACATTTTGCAGGTTCAACTGTTCTGCTAGAAGCTCAGTAATGAAAACAGAAATGACAAGGTAATCTCAAAAGTGACCAGGCTCTGAGACGATTTTTTGCTAACCCTTTGTTGGCTTTCATTCAAATCCTCAAAAAAAATCACTTTTGAATCTGTCATTAATTAGTACTCTTTTTTTTCTTCCTGGTTTGCTTGTTTGAGGTGTTTTTGGGGGGAGGGATTGAGGATGAAGGAGTGAGGAAGACGGGGTGTATGGGGAGAATGGCTATCTTTATGTGGTACTCCATTATTTCCCTGCACTGTCGCTGAAAAAATATGAGTAAGTTTCTAGAGAAAAACAGTAAAAGCTTGGATTGCTGACAAATACTGACATGCATATATAATAATATGTACATAAGCTGTTCACTTGCAATGAGACAGCATAATAAACACAGGTGCCAGTTTTGCCTTCATTGCAGAAACAGGGTTCCATTTGGTTCCTCCTCATCAAATTTTCTATTTTATCCTGTATTTATTTGTACTTCAAGCTCCCATAGAATACTAAAATTCAGAAACAAATGGCTATGAACACAAGACAACAGCAGACCAGATTAAGCACCCACAAATCAGAGCTAGTGATGGCTGAAGCCAAGTGCTCTGGTAAGGGTGTTCTTAAGCAAACGTTGTAAGATGGCTGTGAAGGTGACCCACCATCACATGCAGAGAGATGATATAACAAAGTTCACTGTCAGGAGCCTGGTTCACCAACTGTTCTGTCTGTTAGGGATGACTACACGGGAAACATGCAATGCTGGTTACAGGCTGCCTGTTTATAGACTGAAAAGGGAGGACTAAGGTTAGTGTCCATTACAATGACTTACTTGAAGGCAGAATCCAAGCCAGAGGAGCCCCACTTGGAGGGTCAAGCTGCAGTCCAGGTAATTAGCACAGGCGTATGTTAAGTGTATGAGGCACAGTGCTGTGCTGTCTGCACAAAGGAACTCCAGCCAAGCCTGGACAGTAAATGACAAGAACAAAGAGTAGTGCAGAGGACCTTAGTGCTGGCTGTGGAGAGACTGTGCAGGCCAGCTTCTGCTCTCAACTCCCCAGCCCTCCACTCCCATCCTGGAGAGGTATCAGAGTTTCAGTGACCTGGGTACACCTTCACAGCTCAAGTGCTTCCATCTCCAGGGTTAGCTCTGGTTTTGTTCCAAGGCATTTTTTGACTCATGTCAATATTTCCTTAGACGAAAGCTGCATTCATTTTTGTCCTTGGGAGAGTTTCCTCCAAGAAAACAGATTGTCAAGCGGTAACAAATTCCTGTGAAATTAGGTGGTTTCCCTAAATCAGATCCCGATTCATATCAGTTTCTGTGCAGGCACATTTTTCCCCCAAGACTGCCTTTTAAATGTATATTTGACATCTCAGTTGATCAATGCAAGTATATTTTGGTCCATTTGTGCCCTTCCTCTCCATTTGAGAATCAAGATTGCTGTGCACAAATATTATCTTTTCCCGATGAAGGAAACTGTAAAGTGTCAGAGTACAGCTCTTTCCTCTTTCAGAAGAAGAAAGACTTTGCAGATCAAAGTGAAGTACACCTCAGGTGTCAGCAGCCCAAGCTCTTCACAGCCTGTGAGAAGTTTCGTATTTAGACCAAATACAGACCACAGCTCTGATTATTTAGTTTAGCCTGAACTCTTTCCCAACACCAAATGTCTGATCTAGTAGCTCTGATAGTAAATATGACTGTGATGTTCCCTTTCAAAAAGTTCAGATCTGCCATGCCATATATTTATTTATTTTTCTTATAAAAGGAGTCCTAAGGAGGACTTCTGCTTTGGGCTCCATGACAACCCAAGTGATACAGTGCTGTTGAGGTTCAAGCAAAGTCTAAGTAAAAATCGCCAGTAATCACTGATGATAAAAGAACCTTATTTCATTTATTTATATTTTTATTGGAAAGAAATGTCATAATGAGTAATGCACCATGATGGGTATCTTGATCATCATGAGATAATTGCAGTCACACAAAGTTATAAAACACTGTGAAGAAATATTTGCTTTTACACAAATATTAAAATATTCATAATCTTTGCTTTATAAGTGTTTCTACACCTAATATTTATGCATGTATGTATTTTTATGCATAAATAATGTTGCCATATTGTGTTCTCCAATTTCCAACTATTTTGACACTCATTTAACGACTTCATCCAACACCAATGCATTTGGATAATGTGAAAAGCAAGAAGTAAATTTGTGGAAAATTATTGTCAACTCTTGTATCACAGGAGCGTGTTCAAATTCCAGCTAACTATGGTATTCTGTTTCAAGTAGAAAAGCTGCCTCTTGCAGCCAAATATTTTAATCATAATTTGCTGCAAATGTTGACAGTCCTAAAAGATCAAGATTCAAAAACACTTTATAAAGGAAGAAAGAGAAATGGTATTTTCTTCACCTCAGAGATCTTGGACTCTGGAGGCATAAGCCATAAACAACTTGTCCAGGGTCACGTGTGCTAAGAATGCCAGAGCCAAAAAATTGAATGTAGAATGACTAAATTGTGGCACAATGCCTTTACCCTGAGTCACCTTCCATTTCAGACAAAAATCTTTATTGCAAGGGGTTCCTTTCGTGTTCTGAAAGTCTGGTTTTAGATGTTCATGTTTTACCCACTCAGTGCCATGCTTTGTAAAATGTCTAAAGACAGTTTTTATCTTCAATCTTCTGTAAGCCAGCTGAAACATTATAAGCCAACTGAAACATTCTTTAACGGTCTAAATTTCTGGATGACTGTTTAGTAGAGAGACATTTAGGTTGGGAAAGGTTACAAAAGGCAAGCAGGCAGGCCAGCAAGAAAGAAAGAAAGAAAGAGCGAACTTTTTTTCTTTATGAGACATCTTTTTCACATTCCTTTCTCTCTCACTGCATAGCCTTTTGGCTGAGATGGAAAAGATTTGGGAAGTAAAAACTGAGTAAATATTGTTGAATTTGTGTAAATTGAGTGTAATGCCATGAACAGTAGAGCTTTGTCTAAGTGATTTGCAAGAGGTAAGAATCAGATCTCTTGTCACAACTCCAGATGCAGAGTTTTGTTTTACTTTCACAAACCATTTCACCTCCAAAATACTAATTTCATTTCAATTTTTGTATGAAATTGATTTTTCTTGTAATTTTTATGCAAGCCAGAAACATTGTTCATACTTTCACAGAATAGTTGAGGTTGGAAGGGGGTCTCCAGGGAAGAGAGACCTTTAGCATGGGGTATTTGTGCTAGATATTTTTTTTTTTTTTTTTTTTTTTTTTGGATAGTAAAGCTGGTATTTTTTTATTAGGATGTGCTAGGTATAAGTCTTTGTTATATATCTGTAAACTCCGATTGGTTCAATCATCATTAAATTCATATAAAGGCATTTTAACATGTATATGTATTTAAGATTCTTGGTCTCAGTGCTGTTACCACTAAGCTGCAACAGGAATTCAATATATCTTTTCTCTCTCCATATTTTAGACCCTTTTAGTCTAAAAAGGTTTCATTAGCATTCTGGTTTAGATTTGCTATTACACTATATATATTTGCCTGCATCACCCATGTGGAATTTGAAGTATGAGTAGCCAATGCCTGTTAGAAGAGGGAGAGCTGCAGTTCCTACAGTAAATTCCCCTTTCTACAGGGAGCCCACCTTTGCCTATGTAACTGCCCTCTCTGATAACAATATTAAAAGTAGCACTAATGGTAATGTTAAGACTAAGAAACTCTTATTTTTGAATTTAAATTTCGTAGGTGTTCTTTCTTTGTGTTCTTGGATTTAGAACACTCCAGAGACAGTAAGATCACAGGAAGATATTTGGACATAGTGATAGTCTTAATGAGTTATTTTAAAGATAAGGAATGGGCAGGGAATTGAATAAATGCTCAAATGCAGTCATGTGGAAAGTTTCTCTGCCATAGATGATATAGAAATGAACTGTAAAATTACTTTTCAGAGACTTTTTTTTTCAAAGTCAGAAGAGGGAAAGTCTATATCAACACAGGCATATCAAGCAGCATTTCCCAGGGCCACAGCACACAGTAGAGCAGATGTTCTAGCCAAGGCACCAGTATCTGGGGTGGAATGGTACTGTAACTTGGACTCCAGTGGTTCTTCTCAGTTCCTAGAGCAATGTAGGACTGGGAGGCCATGGAGGTGTTAAGGTCTGAGCTGTTTGAATTTGGAACACGATGTCCATCTCTATAACTCAAATTCTTGGCAAATCCAAATCCAAACACAATAGCTATGGTCCATAAAAACTATTTGCCAAAAAAAAATTAGAGGAGGTTGGACTTGGAATAATGTTACAGTGACATAAAAGTGGACTGTCACCATAAGAATGAAGATAGTTTTACTCAACTGTAGGTTTGATGTGTATCTGAAGTATTTATTAATTTCTGCAAACTGGGAACTGGGACATGAACAAAGGAGTCATTGAAAGTATATTTCTATAAATAAGCAGTAGAACAGCGTGACTTTGTACTAATGCACCCGCTGAATTAAATGATTACTTCAAGCAAATTATTTTAGCTATAAGTTTCATCAGGTTAGAGGATAACAATTCACCAAAGGACCTAGTCGTATCTTGTGAGTTAAATATTCTCAGCTTTAGTTCAGAAGTCTCTGAAATCCATCCAGTAATAGAAGATGAGGCAAAATAATTCCATGATCTCTGTGAATAACAATGGAATCAATGGCATGAAGAATAGTTAATGTACTACATCAAGATTAAATTGCATCTTACCTTTTAATTCTAAAAAACATTTCATTGTGAAAATGTAGCTGCTCTAGAAGAACAAACCAGGTGACCAAAGAGCCAGGACACTGAGTCCAGATCCATAGCTAAACACAAGTGGTTTTAAAGCCACAAATAGAAACAAAAACTTCACTCTAAGCAGAGAAAATGAGAAAATGTAGAGGAGGAGAGCTGTGTGAAGATTACCCAACACATTCTTCTTTTAAAACATCATGCCAAGAAGAGCAAATAGGGGTGGCAGAAGGAATGGATATTGGATCATGTTGTCCACATGGTGTTGGCCAATGCAATTGCTCTGACTCTAGGGAGCCCTAGAGCTGCATCTCATTGTCCACATACCTAGCCAAGGATCTGGAGAGCAGAGGGCTACCATTTCCTGCAGTTCACCTCTGCAGCACAAGGAATAAATTTAGTACCACAGGGCAACTGAATTCTTGAGAAAATTCTTTCTTTTTTTTTTTTCACATTATTGTCCTTGTGGCTTTGTCTTCCATCTTGCACAGACATGTGCTGAGCATACGGTGATTATGCAGCATTATGAGGCAGGAATGGAAAGCTTCACAATTGTATTGCACAGCTACAAGCACCCCCCAATATACATGGGACAACAGAGAATCAGATCCTCACAGTAACAGGGTTTGTGGACAGCAGCAGGCTCCTGTATTTAATGTTTACCATTCTGTCATCATGGCACGGTTCCTGTGTACTGCTTTGACTGTGGCACAGTGGTGAGCAAGCTCGTGCTTACAGGTCAGTTATTGCTTAAAAAAATTCCCCTGAAAGGATACCAGTTAACATGCATCATTAAAGCTCCATCAGCACATTACACAGCTCCAGGTTGTAAACTAGGCCAGATCAGGGCCTTTCACTCTTTAGATGGATGAAAGTAATGATGCCAGCAATGACAGGGTATGTATCGTGATTAGGCATTGTGACCAGGAGGCAAGAGTTTTGAAAAATGATTGTCCAAAGATGATTGCAGGAAACACAGCAGGTGCTGGGAACATTTCTGCATCACTGAATCTGTTTTATTGACTCCAACATTTCACTGATAAATGTGATTGCACTTTCCCCTCACTCAGCAAATATAGTGACTGGTAGAGTAAAGCAAACTTTAGCATCTGTGTTTATATCCATTGATCAGTGTCTTGTAACTGTTATGTCACTTGAGAATCTTTATGATAACAGATAATTTATAATGACAGTTGATAAACTGTTATCCATCTTTCTGTAATGTTAATATAAATTGGTTTATGTCCTTCATTCCTGACCAGAGAACTTAAGTTGATCCCAGATAGGGATGAAACTCTTTAATTTCTAAATAATTAATTTAAGGCTTGCCTGCATTTGTAATTTTTTAAATACTCTCTCCTCAGTGTCTTGTTATGCGGAAAGGAGTTTGGGGCTTTAGACCTTGGGCTTATGTGAAAAGATGATAAGTTCTGTAATGAGGTCAACAATTTTCACAGCAGTGGCAGGCATGCAGAAGGAAAGCTGGCAAAGGTCTGTAAGTGAAGACTAAACAACTTCCCCACAACTGGAGGAGGCAAGGGCATCAGTGGAAGATCACTACCCAAATGAGTAGACAGTTAGCCTTCTCAGGATCTCACTTTCAGAGAAGGTACATTCAATGAACTTCCAAAAGAGAAGCCTCAAGGAATTACTTTGAGTTTTAGGTGTAGTATAGAAATTGAAGGGGTTACATATTTAGCAACAATCTGGATGCAGTAGTTGAATGAACCATCAGCAAGTTTTCTGATTAAACCAAGCTGGGAGATGCTGTTGACTCTCTTGAGGGACAAGAGCCCTTGCAGAGGAATCTGAGAGAATGGATCATTAGGCTTCAATTAATGGGATGAAATTTAGTAAGTCAAAATGCCAGATTCTGAGAGAATGGAGCAATGTCAGGCACAAACCTGGGAAAGAAGTGTCTGAAGAGCAGCCCTGCAGAGAGGGTTCTGGGAATGTTGGTTCACAGGAGACTCAACAGGAGTCAGCAGTGTGTGCTCTGGCAGCCAGGTGGGCAAACCTCATCCTGGAGTGCACCAAACACAGCGAGACTGATGGTCCAAAGAGGTAGTTATCCAGCTGTATCCATCATTGTTGGTCTTATCTTGAATGCTGTGTGCAATTCTGGATCCTGCCATTGAAGGGGGATGTGAAGGTCCTTGAAGGTGTTTTGCCAAGGGCACCAAAGCAAGGGAAGGGGCTGGCAGGAGCGTCCTCTGAGTAGTGGCTGAGGGCACTGGCCTTGTGTAGTTTGGAGCAAGGGAGGAAGAGGGGTGATCTCACTGCTCCCTACAACTTCCAGAGAAGAAGAAGTGCAGAGGGAGGTGCTGAGCTCTTCTCCCTGGTACCCAGCGCCAGGACACAGGGGAATGGCTAAAAGCTGCATGTGTCAGAGAAGGTTCATGGTTGACATGGGGACATTTTTTTACTGGGAAGGTGGTCTAGCCCCGGAACTGGCCTTCTGGTGAGCTGGTTGATGCCCTGTGCCTGAGTGTTTAAGGACAACATTCTTAAGGCCATGCTTTAACTTTTGGTCAGCCCTGAAGTGGTCAGACATTTGGACTAGATGGTCAATGCAAAAAAAAGTCAAGGTATAAAAAGGTCAATGTTAAAAAAAATCTACAACCTAGAATTTATCTTTTAAAATCTGAATTGTCTTTAACATGGCAGTAACCACTGTAGAGCTAAGTTTTCTGTTTTGTTAACTCTGAGCTCATCTCTATATGTATTGATATTCTCAGCAGGTTCTGTTCTGGACTTCCAGCCATTTGTTACCTTGTTGAAAGATACACAGCTACTTTTTTAGCTTGGAAATTGAAATCTAACCTATATTTTTATTTAGCCTGAAAGGGGGTAAGTCAGTTTGTTGTTATACAGCAATAATACACTCTCCATCTGTTCACTTGAGGATTATTTTTCCTGTGTGTTGTCAAAAGACTTTTCTGTTATTAAGGCAACATCATGTGTAGCAGCTCCTTCTGGCTTATTTTTCTTGATTCAGGTTTGGATTTAGTAAATCAGGACACTACCATCCTAATTTTAAATTAAGTAGCAATTTACAAGCTTCTTTTCAAGTGATATTTTGCTGTGATGTTGATAAATTGTTAACCCATAGCCCGAGAAACACATTATTGCTATCTCTTGTGAGTCTTTGGGTATGGTAGGGTATATGAAAGGCCACAGACTTGCCAGGCATGGACTATTTTGAGCCCTGCCTCAAACTTTGTATAGATTGAACACCATTTTTTTTCTACTGGCAGGAGTACTATACTTCATTTGTTTTACCTTCGCTTACCTTCTTATGGTACAACCCTATTTTATACAGGTAATAGTAAAAAGTAGTTACTTTGTGCAGAACAAGATCTTGATGACTAACAATGACCAGATCATCAAGGTTGGAAGAGGCCTTCAAGACCATCTAGTCCAACTGTCAACCCAGCACCATCATAATCACTTAAATCACCTAAATCATACCCCCAAGTGCTACACCTTTTTTAAGAGCCGATCTTAATCTCTCCTGGCAAAACTTAATGGCATTTCATCTCACTCTTTTAAAACATGGCAAAAGAGACTGACCCCTACTCCACTACAACTCCCTTCAGGTAGCCCCCCCCGAGCCTCCTGTTATCCAGGCTAAACAACCCCACTTCCTGCAGCCGCTCTTCATAAGGCATGTTCCCTAGACCCTTCCCCACCTTCCTTGCCCACTTTGGATATGCTCCAGCACCTCAGTGTCCTTTTTGAAGCGAGTGACACAGAACTGTGCTCAAGGTTTGCACATCACCTCACCAGTGATGAGTACAGTGAGACAATCTCTTTCCCGCTCCTACTGGCCACACTGTTCATGATACAGGCCAAGATGCCCTTGGTCACCCGGGCACACTGCTGGCTCACCTGTCCATCCAGCTGTCAACCCCCAATCCCTTTCTCCTGAGCAGCTTTCCAGCCGCACTCCCACAGCCTGCAGCAATGCATGGGGTTGCTGCAGACCAGGGGCAGGACCAATAAGGATAATGGCAGTGGGCAGGGAATATGTGCACCACTGGCCCATATTCAGCAGTCCTGAAAACTGGGAACATGGGATTCTGGGCAAAGGGGTACGGACACAAAATGGGGCAGTGACTGATACAGGGGACCCCAAGGTTCTGAACAACTCACCAACCATCAAATAAATTTAGGACTGGGGCTAGTCGAAACTGATTCTAGGGGTACCAAAGAAATTAAAGGTGTGCAAAAATTACCATATATAGCAAATTATATGTGCATTAAATATAGTAAATGTAGTGGAGTAAAACATAGTAGGCGTAGCATGGAGTTGCAGACTACAGAAAAACAAAGGTTTAAAAGCATGTTAGCACAATGAAAAATGACACCAAGTAGATATATCAGTCAGGAAGAAGCCTGTGGCATTGCAGTCTTCCCCAAAGGATAGAATGCTGATAACTTGCCATCCTTGCTCTCCTCTCCCCCAACACACCCTCACTCCAGCTCAGACTGAAGCTGTGATCGCAGCTCCCCTAAGATTAGCGCAAATGACAGAAAAGTGCCGGCCTTGCTTTGAGCTCATGGTTACATCTTTCACAATGAAGTGCAACTCAGTACAAGAAACGCTGCCAATTTTCTTTGACTTTTCAAATAGAAAGTCCAACAGCAAATTTGGTTTTCATTATAGTCAGTTCCACTCTGAAATGGATCTGAAGACTTGAGTCTAAGGTGTGATTGTTGCTGTACTGATACCCAAACTGCTCTGTGTGCATTCGTAGGTTCCTCTCTAAGAATGGAAAAAGAAGAAAGGAAAAAAAAAAAACCCACCAACTTGGTTTGTTGAGCATACTTGTATGGATAATCTCAATCCATTACTTTGTGCCACAGAACAGTTTTCCATTCACACATCCATCTCCTCTGAAATAGAAGACTACTCTTACATTTTATTCACATAATGGTTTTGATAGAAAATCTGTTTTGCTGCAGATGAGGGCCCTGGAGGTTTTTGGTCTATTGTAATACATAAGAGCTGCCTGACACTGCAGCATTCATTCTCTAGTGCGATTGCCTAGCAGGGCTAAAAGCACGGATGTCTTTTACAGTTCTGGTATTGCCATTATCCATTTCAATGGGGTTTAAATGTAAAAGTGAAATTGATGGTGTTAAAGCATGAATTTCAATCATGCTAAGAAAGAAGATATTGATGGGAGTCAGCAAAGAAGCTCTGAACAAAAATATTGCAAGGAAGAAGCTGAAAGGCTGTTTACTATAAGGCCAGTGACTCTATGTTTTCAAGTTACAGAGCTGCCACACATTAAAGGCACCTGTTCATGTTGCAGGACAATGTGTGTTTGTCCCTGTCAATATTATGGGTCTCCTTCCTTCTTGCTGAGGTAGGACTTCATGGGAAAAATCTTCAAGTCTTTCAGCTTTTAACGTGAGATTTAAGATGTCCCTTCTCATTAATTTTTGTAGTAGGGGTGGTTTCTTGTGACTACAGACTATTACTGTTCTTGTAAAAATTATATCTTTGCAATTATAGTGCCGCCTTCTGTCTGAGGCTCTTTATGGAGCAGTAGAAGAGATACTTTTGTACCATACAAATTACAAAGAACACTATAACTCAAGGTTAGGAAAACTAATGAGAAAGCAGTAAGAGCATTTTGCAGGAGCTTAACGAGTTGGATTTTAATTTTCACAGCAGAGAAGCAGAGCTGTGAGCAACCTTGGCACAAATGGAAAACAGAATCAAAAGTGTTACTTGGTGTATCAAAGCACTTTCTGTCTCAACCATGGCTCTGATTCCTGCTTGTATCCAGGCAAACATCCATGGCAGTTTCCTCTGCTGATGTGGTCAGCAATTCCCTTGCCTGCTTCTGTGTGCCCTGTGTCCAAAGGCTTACTGCCATCACCAAGAAACATGCAATTTTATGTGAAACACAGCCATGTCTTGGGATTCTCCACATTTATCTTGAGTTACAAACAATGGAAAAGGCTTGTCTGGTGTCTTGATTGATTTGTATTTGTGCTTCCATGACAGCAGCATGCTCTGTGCCTGTTTAATTGGTTTAAATCAAATTTGAACACTAATCAAGTTTAGAACAACAGAGATGTGGTCTTCATTAGAGAACTATAGTTGAGGTTACAAAGAAAGTAAAATAATAATGTTGTATTTCAGCTAATGCAATAAAAATTGTCCTATGGCATTTTTACAAATTAAAAATTTATCATTTATAGTGTTCTTTCTAAAAAAACTCCCTTTCCCATCTTCTGTCTGATATTCCTGCTGCCATACCCCTACTCCGTGGCTTAAGGTCCACTCTCAGTTTTCCCCATCTACAGCTTGTCAGCCTAAAGTGGGAGAAAAATGCCTGTAGGATCAATACATTCAAACCACTTGAGGAAAGAATTGTGCCAATGTACCAAAGAAATTTTGTGGCATACTGATTGATAAAAGTTCCTAGCAAGAACCTGTAATAATATGTGTAAAGTGGATTTTTATACAGTATTTCCATAGGGAGCCTGTTTCTTATCAAAAGATATCATTTTATGATAAAAATCATTATTTATGTTTAGCAAAACATTTCTATTGTACTCTTAATAAAGTCTTTTTCCCCTGAAAGTGCTTTGAGATGAATGTATACTAGAATGCAAAAACATGATTTTATCTTTATGGGGATTTCTCATTTGAGTCTTTGAAAATATCTCTCTCAAGGTGCAGATTCTCCCATTCTGTCTGCATTGTTCGTATTTATCCTCTCACCAATAACATATGCGGCCCAGGTTTTCTGCAAAGTCAAATGGTAGCACTTTGAATTAAATGTAAAATCCTTAGTGATGGGTGTCTTCAGCAGGCTGGATGTAGCTCTAAATAAAAATTGATTCATTTTGTTTCAGTAAGAAGGTGATGAAGGTTCCATCTGAACCCATGCTGCAGTCACACTCAGAAGCAGCCATCCTTCTTGCAAGCGTGCTGTGGGAAAGGTGTGAGATCTTTGCCATAGGGCTGGACCCTGCTGGATAAACTCACAAACAATACCAATCCTAAAAACTTTGAAATGTCCAACTGGTCACATACAACTGAAAACTACTGCCCTGCAGAGGCAAACCAGCACTTTGGTTATGCATTCTTATAGTTAAGGATTTAACCCACAGTGTCCCAGCATTGCGTAGATTAAGTCTATGTCAAATCGTATTTAATGATTTCAAGTTTGCAAGATAATTAAAAATACATAAATACAATAATTCAGAATATATAGTTGTTTTGTATAGCAGCTCCTAGTCTTATTTCCTTTATTGCAATATTAATTATAATAATATACTGCATTGGTCTCATTTGGTGAAGTGAGGTGGCTGGCACACCTTCCTTGCTGAAGAGAGATTTGTCTCCAGTAGTATTTGAATTTTATAGCTCTCATGCTCAAAGCAATTTTACTTGTCATGTGTTCTTCATATTTTAGGCTAACAAGTTTGGTAATATTCAAGGAATGTAAAGCTAGGGATCTAAAATACTTATTTAAGTTACAAAGGCATGCAAGCATTTCTACAAGGTTGTTCGGGGCAGCTAAATTAGCTCCTGAACAGAGATTGTGTTAATATATTCCTGGCTTTTTGTCTGAGTCACACTTATTTCATGTGAGTTTATTCAGTAAGTGAAGTAAAATCTTTTGTGAGGGTCTGCCAGTAGCTAGCATATCTGTAGGTCCTAGGAAAAGAAAATAGAGATGTCCAGGTACATCTGCAAGTGGAAAAGCATATACAAAGTCCATCTGGACCCTGTATTAACAGATTATTGATAAAGCACTCATGCATCTAGACCATAAGCAACTCTAATATTGAGAGAGCACTTTGAAAAGTGAGAAAGAAACCTGAGACCACAAATGAAAATAAATTCAAGACCTTTTTTACCTGTGCTGCTTTAGCACTAGGTATGTTTTCAGAGAACAACCTTGCAAATAATGAGCAGATATTTCTCGCCCAAGCAGGTTTATGATATGGAGATTATTGACATTTCTACAGAAATCATCAGTAACATTAAATCTGGAAATTATTGGTTTGTATAAGTGGGGTAAATAGTAATACATGTTGAAAGCCAGCTGATCTAGCCTAACTGGTTAATTCAAAAACTCATACCTGTTTCATGAATGCCTATTTCTTCTCATTTTCACTTCCCAAATGTGCATTTTACATATACACACACAAAATCTCAATTACAACTTTCCTCCTGGGATGCATTAAAGTAAGTTGAAAGTGGCTCTTTTTTCAAAATACCCTGCATCCTTGAGAGAGGGGTTATGGAATAGCACTATGGAAAGCAATAGCATGCATGTATTTATACCTAAAAACATCTGTTAGTTCAGATGGTCAATTTAAATATGAATAGAGATTAATAATTACTCAAATAATAAAACTTCTGACATGGGTGTGGGCCAGTGGTGTAATATATCATCACAGCTGATCTTCTGAAGCTTCAGCCGTCTTCATTTATATTTATCCAGTGCTAAGCAGACAAATAATAGCATTATCACCTACTTCAGTAATCAAACAATGGAAAACCAATATCTGGGACTTTTGACTGGTATGGAAAGTAGTTTATTATTGTGTTTATTAGCTGGAATACTAAGGACTCAGCTGTGATGACATCATGAGTGATATTCTAATAAATTTCTGAAACTGGATACATAAGCATTCTGATGAAACTAGAACGACCTGTTACAGTCTCTCATTGACTATCACCTACATCATCATCATAGAATCATTATAGCATAGCCTGGGTTGGAAGAGACCTTAAAGACTGTCTAGTTCCAACATCCCTGCTGTGGATAGGGACACCTTACACTCGGCCAGGTTGCTTAGAGGCCCATCCAGTCTGGCCTTGAACACTTCTAGAGATGGGGCACCCACAGCTTCTCTGGGCAACCTGTTCCAATGCCTTACCACCCTCACAGTAAAGAATTTCTGTTTAATATCTAATCTAAACCTACTGGCTATCAGTTTGAAGCCTTACCCTGTTTCTGCATGCCCTTGTAAGAAGCCCCTCTCCATCTTGTTGGTACCTCCCTTCAGCTACTGGAAGGCAGCAATTAGGTCACCCCAAAGCCTTCTCTTATGAATCTTATGATCTTCTTATTAAGAGGATCTTACCTGCTCCTACAGCTTATGACTTTTTTTGCATTGTAATGCTACCTTGCACTGAATTTGACTTTCACTCTAGCTAAAGTACAGTAATAGTTCTTGGAGGTTATTAATTATATTTCTCCAGCGGGAATGTGCAAGGGGACTATGAGGTGCATATGTTAATTGTGTCTGTATTGATTAGCTTCATTTACTGGATTTTTCCTGAGATTTAAATTAATAGACTTTTAATAGACATGGCTACATTTGGTGCAACTGTGTAGAATAATTTTGAAGACGGATAAGTCACACATGAAGCAATATATGGAAGTAAAACCTGTGCCTGAGGTGAGGCAGACACCAAATTAGTGTTTTGCCCTTCTGTCTGATATTCCACGCATTCAGTGTTACTATAATAAGCGTATAATAACAACACTTGATTATGACTGGATATGAGAAATTAAGAGCTTGAAAATAAATTTACCGTTAACATACTCTGTCTTCTGAAACCTGACACACCATGCCCAGAAAAACAAAACGGAGGTAGCGAGAATCAAGGTGCTTGGGGCTTTTTCCTCAGCACAGACAGCACTGTAGCATAGATGGACCTTAAAATCTTCAACTTTTCAACAGCTTCAAGGGAGCACTGAAACACGTCTTTCCTGTCTATCCTCCGCAGGGAATTACTGGAACGCGGCTTCTTTTGTTACTTCATCATCTTACCTCCACTTCTCCACCTTCCAAGGGGAAACCAGTGCAGACATCTCTTTCTACTTCAAAACATCAGCCTCAGATGGGGTGTTTCTTGAGAATCTGGGGAACACTGACTTCATCAAACTGGAGCTGAAATGTAAGTATAGGCTTCCTATGACTATTCTCAGCATTTGAAGTATTATGTTGAATAGTAGGTTTCAAAAAATGTGTACCATTTAGTAAAATGTGTAAGCTCTCTAAATCCTGGAAAAACTCACAAATCAAGCTGCTTGACATGTTTTCAAGTTGACTTTTGTGAAAGGAGTACTTGAAGTATATTTGAATTGTTTATTGAGGGAAAAATACAAAGAATAAAACCGGTAACATCAATTACAAAAATGAGACTGACCTGAAAAGGGTTTTGAAAATTGCATGTCAGAATTATTTCTTAAAAATTTATGCCTTCAGATCTGTGTGCTTTTCTATTTTATTTCATGGTTGCTTTGGAAACAGGAGAAAGAAGGAAAAAAGAGACACCATCCTAATCAGCACTACAAGGAGACTAAGAGCTGAAAACTTGCATATGATATTTAAAAGCCATAAAAAAATCTCATAAAAGTAAATCTTTATCAGCATTATCTGTTAATAAAATCGCTGATCTGAAGAAGAGGGTATAATGACACCAAGAGGCAAGTCAATTTTATTATTCAAACCATTCTTAATGGCCATGGGGCAAACTTTCAAGGAAGGTGCTGAAATCCTCAGCCAAGCCTGATTCTGCTTAGTGGTTTTGAAGCAGTTGAATTAGGGGGAAAGATGTTTTATGTCTCCTTTGTTCTCCCCTGACCCTGCCATAAACGGGAGCAGGGAGAGGCCCCCTGTGCTATGTGTGGTTATTATTACAGCCTCTAGCAGCGCATTACAGCCTCCCTGCACTCCAGCACTGGGGCACTGGGAAAAGCATGTGTGCTTCCTTTTGCTGCAGGAGCTACTCATGGATTCCAATGACCCCGATCTGAATGTTGATGCACAAAAGTCAGTGAGTCATTAATGTTGAAAGAGAAGCAGTTGGCTTGTGGACCCTAAATAATCTATATTTTATGCAAATTCAATGTGATTTATATACACATATCTAATTTGAAAGCAAAGAGACATTTTCAATACTTCCCAAAGTTTAAACACACAAATCAGAATGTAGACATTTAGAAAGCACCAAGGGGCTCCTTTAAAGTGCATTTAAATTTTTCCCTCCAGGTAAGAATAAAATGCCAAGTTCCATTTGGGTGACATTTTTTTTGTCTTTCTACAATGAATTTAGTTAACATTGCTTAATCCAGTTTCTCTAATCTGCAATTTATGTGAATCAAAATAGCTCCTATGGAGTCACAGGGAATAGTTTTATTTGCTTTTCCAAGGGGCAAAGCCTTTTAATAATAAAGTGGCAGCTATTTCTAATTTCTCTTTGAATTTAAGTAGTACTTACAGTCAGCTGAGGTGGACAACTTCAGAGCTCGTTGCTCCTCTACTTTATGGAAGGTATTCTCAGCCACAGCAATCAGACTAACCATGCTGTTTTTCACTTAGCTAAAAAGTGACAGTCAGTGTATAAAGGTGACTTGACAACAACTAAAATTCTTTTGAGCTCAGCTCAGGGTAAATAATAATCATGCTACAGTGGCTCACTGAATAGATGTACCAGTTCTAGAATGTAGTAGCATGCTCAGAGTATCATTAAACAGGACTTTAGTTTTAAACTTATGCTTGAGATCCCCTGACTTTGCTGAGACTTGGCATATGTATAAATTTAACCTCTGCCTCATGTCCCTGAATCTAAACTTTAGATTATAAATTCCTGTTGGAAGAAGCTGAAATATCATCTTTAAGAAAAGATGTAAAACAAGTGTAAGAACAATGCAGACTGTATTTGCGAAAAAGTACAAAGCAGTTCGTTAGATATAATTGCATTCACTCTACCCTTTTTCTCTGGAAAATATTGTTTGAAATCTTCGGAGCCACAGGACAAGGCCTTTCTGGGACTTAAGTGTTCTACAAGTCACAAATGAAAAAGCACTGAATACTGTGGGTTCAATGATAGAGAGAAAGAAATTCACCCTCTCTTCTCTAATTGCACATTTAAAAATGAATGTTTGTTTTACGTATTTTTTTAGGTTTGTTTTGTTCTAATCTCCACTTATGGTTATCTGGAATTCATTTAAATGAAGAGTAAAGTTTCAGAATTTCAGAAGTACCTTATATGGCTCTACAGTCAACTCTGCTGCTTCTGAAGCCTGTTTCCTTTTCATAGAAGTCCTGTAAAATTAATATGTGAATCTGTTCCTTAATAGGAACATAAATTTGGGTCGGTAAGGTACAGAATTGTCCCCAAATTCTGAAGAAGCTTTCCTTTGGCAAGCTGCTTTTTAGCTACATTTCACAATCTCTAATAGAACAGCTATTTTGTATTAAATATTTTTTGAATAATGACCATCACCACATATTTACTGAAAGCTGTTGTGCTTTACCCAGTAGATTGCTTTTGTCTGTTCATTGCCTTCTCATACAGGTATAGCTCTCACTGGAGAAGGATGACTTCCTATAAAGCCTGTTGTCAATTTCTTTAGTTTTTACCATTCCAAAAGGAAAATGTTAAAATCATCATCCTGCATGTACAAATTCTATTTTCTTTTTTCCTTATGTATAAAATACCAGTGTGTACCTGTAATACATGGTTAATGATGTATAAGCTTAGCTCCACAGACCAGAAACCTAAAGGTTCTACAGTATCCAGTATTTTAATCAGCTTGCTGCACTTGGTGAATGTATTAGGGAAACGAATCATTCAGTCTATTAAAATTCTTAGCTTCAAGTCTTTGGAAAGGAGTTTGCATGTTTTATTCTGAGCACAAAAGTTGTTACTAGGAGCACTCATTAAATTATTTTACTGCATGCTGTCTTTGACTCCAATAATTCTTAAGTCTTATATTGTCTTAGGGTCTAAAAATTGCACAGATTTTCTAACTCCCCAGGTTCATATGAAAAAGAGGTGACATTTGCAGTATCTTGAAGAGTAACATCATGCGCCTTCAGCAAAACCTCAGATTGCCATCTCTGTGGAGGGAGGGATAGAGGAAGGAAGACCATGTTTCTTTGATTTCAGAAATAGCTTTTCCAAACAGCTGATAAGGAAGGCTGTCAAGAAAAAAACAGGGATAAAATGCTACTAGGAATGTGGCTGAAGACTTTAGCTATTCCATTTATCAAGCAACTCCTCTGGCAGGCTTGTAGTTGTCACCATGAATGGAACAGTTGACAGAGATATAGAATTACCTGAAGCCTCAATTTTTACATGTACCAGTAAATCTACAGAACCCCATTATTTTCATAGCTGGCTGGTCAGCTGACAATGGCTAGGATTGCCTAGAAAGGTGGTAGTTGAATAAAGTATTAATTTTTCTTTAAGTCAGGGCTTCCATCTCTGGTCAAAATTCCATATAATTTTAAAATTAAGACCAGTTTTTAGAGTGAGAAAGAGAGGATGCATTCTCTTTTGGAGCTTTCCTATATGATTTTGTACATTTATGAAATATGGACTGAAGGTTTTCGAGTTATGCCTGTGAAAATGTAGCTACTTCATGCCTGAGATGCTTGTCAAATAGATCACGTTTGAATTTTCCATTCAAGAGATATCCCAAGTTTTGGAAAATATGTATTCCTGAAAGCAAATTTTAAAGGCGGTGTATTTGTGCTAATTTGGGAAGAAGTATCTACCATCAATGTTTCCAGAAAACTCTCTCAATGACACTGTCATATAATTCCAGTGAAAAAGACATTCTACTCACTTCTGTAGCTCCTCTCACCTGAGCACCTCCAAGCAATCCACAGATACTAATGAATTGTGTCTCACTGTTACTATTCTGAAGTAAGTAAACAGCAAGTCACTTTTGCAACAGAAAAAAAAAAAAAGCAACTTAGAGATAAAGGTCAGCTTGTGTTTGATGCTGGCATTCACACGAAAGAGAGGAAAGATCTTTCTTATTATTTTTTGTAAAAAGCTAGAAACAGTTGCAACCACTGAATTCAGGGATGTCACTAGCCTGATAACCCCTGAAAGTGCCCTAAAAGTCTCCCCAAAGAGTGATCACTGAACTTGTCAGCTGTGAAAGGGATCATACGGAGCACCTTGCTAATGAGTGGAGTGGCATGGCTTCAGGATGGGTGTGCTTGCGCTGTGGGCAGGGGATACTCACAGTGCTCTAGCACCTGACATTTGCACATGGAAAGTCCCGTGCTGCTTCTGGTGCTCAGCTGTTTCTACCCTACTTAGTTGAGACATAAGTAACTCCTCTAAAATCAGACAAGAAGCAGTGGCAGACTAGGGACCATAACTCCCATGGCTGTTTGGTTCTGCCCAGACAGCCTTCATTCCTCCTGACTGAATGCTCTAATACATGACTGATTAATATATTTTCTTGCAAATTTTAATAACTCCATCATCTCTTTCTCCAGAGGCCTCCTAAAACACAATTCTATCATATCAATGAGTTTTCCACATGATGCTCAAAGTCCCATATGTTAAAGTAAATACAGCTTATGTTTTCCACCACTTGGTTTTTCACCTCAGTAGGGAAACTGGTGTGACCTTCATTGTTTCTTTTAATTGAGTTGTTATTTTGTTTTCCTAGCAGAAGGTCACTTTTCCATAAAACATCCCCCTGGGAAAGCATGTTGCATTAGCCACATGTCAAAGAATGCATAGGACACTGAGGAATCTCTTCATCCCAGAGGCCCACAAGAAGTTATTAAATTAGATAGAAAAACATTACATTTCTTCAGGGAAATTTATGACCCAAGTATTTTTACAACAGTACTTGCAAACTCTCATCCTATTCTAGGACAGTATGAAATTTTCAAACAAACAAAATGAAAACCTGGTCTGAAGAGCTGCAAACACCATTCTTTGAAAGACGTGATTCTGTTTCAGATGAGGCAGGTGATGCAGAAATTCCTGATATTCAAACAAATCAATTTATGACTCTACTGAGAAGACCAGTTCCACCTCTACCTTGTTACAAATTAGCAGATGGGGATAGGTGCCCAGTCTGGCATGTGGGAGCCAGCCAAAGGCAGCAAATAAACAATCTAGCTGGGGAACAGGCGAAAACTGACCAGTGGAAAATCTTAGTCACAGGGCAGTGGGGAAATTAAGGCCATCAGTAACTCTTCCGTAACTGGCTTGGATTTTGATAGACTATATTTACAGGCTGCTTTGCTTTGGTGTCCCTCAATGTCAGTATGTCATTCATGACCCTTCATTACATAGTGCACACCCTCAGCATTACCCCTCTCCTTTCAAGGGTGATTGGACACCTTTCTCTTGCCATAAATGCCACTTTAAAAGTCCTTTTATGTGCCGTGTCTTATAAATCAGCTACAGCTCACACAAAGTTCAAGGTGGGAACTGGTTGGCATTCAATGAGCACAGTAGTCCTTGACTTTACTTTGCCCTAAAAACATGGAACACATGGCAAACCATTGCTGGCACTTACCACCCAGTAGTTCACTTCAGGTCTTTTTCCTTATTTCCAGTCTACTTCCTGTTACATGCTGACACGGTGGAGGCTTGTTACCTTCTTCATATGTGCTAATCATTTTTTTGCAGTAAGTAAATATTTACTGTGCTGCACAAAATTGCCAGATGCTATAGGCATATGACAGAAACAAACCTTCTGAGTCCTTGAGTTTAGATCCTCACAGTCAGACAACCAAAATGCATAACCTGTGTCTAGCTCCTAAATTTATGCAACTCTCTATTGAAAGTAGTTTGAATCTTTGCCAGCTGGAGAAGTGTTTCAGATTCACATCTCTGTTTTTCAAATGTCTTCTAATTCCTAACAGTTTGATTTGCATCTTTTCTTTACAGCCATGCATTCTTGTTTCAGTATTGTTCTTTGGCTGAACTAATTGTTTTCACTTCCTAGCATTTACTCTCCCCTTGTATGCTTATGGTGCAATCATATCTTCTCTCAGCTTTTAATTGCTATGTTAAGCAAGATGAACTCACATAATCTCTTCTTATAAGATATTTTCTCCTGTTCCATTCTCTGGTTATGCTAATAAGATTCTCCCTACTTGAATTCTTTCTTAAACACAAGTAATCCAAACTATTCACATTAATTCTGATAATGGTTCACCACTGCCCTCTACAATGACATTAACTCTTGTGCTGCCCATATGTCCTAGGAATTTTTAGCTGATTACACTGGGATACCGTTTGTTATGTATTATTCTCTGACCTCTCCAACACCTCGCCTGTGTTACTGGCAAAAAAAAAATAGACATACGCTGACTTCTTGTGCAAAGGTATTTATTATAATACCAAATATGACTTGACCCAAAGCAAATTAGAGGTCCTCTAATTTTCTAACGACCTATACTTCACCCATCTCATCAACAGTCTCTGCAATTCTGTTTTCCATCTCTGCTCTTTTTGGAAAAAAAAATCAAATATGCTAAATCTATAACAAATATTTTCTTCCAAAAATCAGAGGGGTTTTTTAATCAAAGAAGGATATCCATTGTGTTGACTTTGGTAAACCCATTATATGCTTTCATATTGTTTGTGTCTTCCTCCCATTAGGCAATGATGTCTATTTCGCTTGCTGATTTGACATGCACTTTTACCTTGATCAACAGCAGGGTAAAATATGGTCACTAAGTCACTAAAGATATGGTAATTCCATTAGTTTACATATTCTTTGTCATTACCTGTAATTTGAAGCAAAAAGTCACCAGAAAATTCTGATCATTTTATACCCTTATGCTGGCCAATGTGTACCTAAGCCAATCACAAACATCTCAGCCCCCCATCTCCAGAATAGCTCAGTTATGAGCGCATCCAGACAGTTCCTCCTGCAATTTCCACCTGGTGTTCTCCTCTTGGGACAAACCTTTTTGGCCATCAGAGAGAGCAGAGAGGAGGAGTGAGGGAGGATGCACATGAAGACCTGACTGCCTTGTCACTCTCACTCTTCCCTTTAATCACAACCACCACCATCATACCATAATTTGAAATGCCATGAATGAAGAAATCTGAAAGGGTCCAACCAAGTCTCATTGCTTCCTGATGTGGCTGCATTCAATGGGTCTTCTGGGACTAAATTATTTAGATATTTTTGTGAATCATTCTTCTAAGCGGACAAACAGAATCTTGGTACTCTAAAAACTATTTTTTTCTGCAAGTTGAGAGTTTTAGATAAAGTGTTAGCAATTGTTCTGTAAGCCTATTGAAAGTCTAAATCAGTCTTTATTGGTTTTATCAAGGCCATTCAGTTTTAAAGTAAAAAAAGATTTTCTGTGACTAGAAGATTGCATAAAATGAAAGTGGAGGTGTTTGTAATAATAATACAGTTGTATCCATGATGTCTAAAATATTTATGCAGATGATTAATGCAAGTTATGTCAACAGACTGATTCAAGTACATACTATTCTTTTCTCCCTAGGTGTTTGTAGGTAGATGCTAAATGTTCATACAGAGTTTTGGCCACAGATTTTCCTAACACTTTGCAGCATTTCATTATGATTCAAATGGCAGTTTAAAAAAAAATCAGATTAAATCAGGATGGAAATTAATTCATTGTTAAATCATGTTCAGTTTGGGTTCTGCCTTTCTATCTTTCCTTGCTACAGTTGTTCTAAGGAAAATAAATATTTCTGCTCACAACTTTTTGTTTAGAAACTTTGAACACATATAATTTCTTACATTTTAAAAGGAAAGAAAAACTTCTTGTAAAATTTTGTTTAAAAGTTAATAAAACAGTAATCTATTTTTAAGAGCATGAAGGCAGTTACTATCACAAGGCTGCCATAACACTATCTTGCATAATTTAGACTTTTTATACTCTCTTGATCTAAGTGTCTTGACTTTGTTTTTAAAATAGAGCTTTTTGTCTCAAATCATGCACTGCAGACAGCTCTCTACTACTATGAAATCTTAGAAACAAGTTCTTTATAAATACATAAATCCTCTCACTCACTCTTTTATGTTTTCCACTGCTACAGCAGGAAACAAGAACAGGTCTCCTGTTAGCTTTTCATTTCCCAAGACTCATGCATACTCAAGCAAGATAGTTCACAAAAGGTGGCTAAACCAGGCAGCTCCCTCACTCACGTACTGCATCAAGTTTTCCACCTCTAATTACCATGAAGTCTGAGAACATATTTTTACCCCCAACAGGTCAGTTCTGTTTCCCTCTCTTGTACCTCTCCATGATACTTCTGGTTTGTATTTTTTGTTGATACTTCTTCCTGCTGCAGGATAAAAAGCAAACAGTACCAAAGACGTCTTCTTCCATCTTGGGAAATCTACCCTGGATTTTGGCAACTATGAATTATTACAAGTATATTTTCCAGAACAGAAAATCTTTGATTCAAACTTCTGATAAAAGTTTGAGTTAGCTGGGACACAGTTGTCTGGGTACATCTACCCCACCCCCTCACACACACCCTTTTCATATACAGAGTTACTACGCTAAAAACAAAATTGAGTCATATTTTTGGATGGCCTTTTTTTATTGTGGTAGTAAAGTGCATAGTGCAACAGAGTACTTAGCCTGATGGTGACACTGGATAACCACAGAGAAATAAATAGCCATGAAAAATTGGTTATAAAAAGGTACTACAAATGAAAAAACCTTACACAGCCAGGCAGAAAAATCAATAAATTCATTATCATCATGAGACCCTGCTCTGATGCAGAAGTTTTTCAGTAGCTACCACCCAGGGACCCGAACACCTTTACAAGTCTTAGCCACAGTCCTCAGCAGAACCTACAGCTAATAAACAAATTACAGAGTAAGCACCACAGAAGAGCAAGAAAAGGGCACAGGGAATGTGCTTTCATAAAAGCACACCACGGAAGAGTGACAGTCTGGATGTCCAGTTTTCAAACCTGTACCAGGCTCTTACTACTTTTAGTATCATGCACAATTTACAGTTTTGACTGATTTTTATGACAGTCAAATGTGACGTATTCAAGAGGGGCATTGATGTCCTTGTGTCTGTTTGTAAGCACTTAAACACATTGCTCAGCAGCTTCAGAACTGTGCCAAGTTCATAACAATTTTTCATAGTAAAATAAGCCACTCTCTCCTCTCCAAAAACCTCTCTGATCCATTACCATGCTCAGACAAAATCTGATTTCATGAACATTACCACCTGCTTTTATTTTGCCTTTCATCCAAAAAAAAAGTAGCTGTCAGTTACACAAAACCCTTTATATGCAGCATGGGAGAGCTCTGTTCTGATGTCTCTGCTTCCCCCTTGTTGTGCTGCCTTCTGTTGTATGGGAGCAATTCAGATTCATGGTAAAGTGCTGCAGTTAAAAGGATATAATGAAGTATATTATAAGCCACTAAGGAGAGGGGAACACACGTCTCCTCCCCTTTTCCATTCAGTGCACTGACTACAGTTCCCTTTGTGTGAATCATCTGTCACAAAAGAGACCAGGAGATACTGCTGCTGTATTTTTTTTAAGCATTAGTAACTCTCATGAGATAAATCAACAGACCTTCAATGAGTCACCATTCCTGTTCCTTCCTTCTTTCCAGGCAGCTAAGTAGTTATTGGAAGGGAGCTGGCTGGATGGGAAGTGACATCTATCTGAAATTGCATTTATTGCCTTAGAATTACAGGAAGTGGGGTTTTTTTCCAAGTCCTGATCTAACCATCTAATGTTTGACTTTAAACAAGTCCTTTCACATCTCTCTTCTTTGGTTCACTGTTTATGCAGGACTGATAATACTTTTTTTTTTTTACTGGCCATGGCTGAAAACTACTGTATCAACTCAAATACAACTATAAAAGTATGGAAGTTGTTTCCAAGTGCTTCTCTACAAGACAGCTGCAGCACAATTAGCTTAACTAACAGAAGTAATTAATAAATAATGATAATAAATAATTATCTTCTTGGGGCATATTTGGCCTTTGCATGATGTTTTATGAGAAAATTTGGTACTTCCATTAACTCAATTATTTGTCCCCCAAAGCAATCTAATGTACTGTGTAGGAAGACTGGTATTTATGTTTGAGTGGTTCATTGGCAGTAGAGATTATTTTAAAGTGAGATAAAATAACTTACTTATTATCAAAATCAAATTCCCCCTTATCTTTGTCCTTACACAGATGTTTATTCATGATGAAAAAGGTTTCGTTCTGAGTTCTGATTTCCCTTCATTTTGAACTCCATTATAGTTATGCCTTTCCAAAATATTGCAAGTTGTGTGTGTAAGTGCTTGTCTGCCAGTAGAAAGAGAACTGCTGTCTGTCTGCAAGGTGAGAAAAGCCAGGAATTTTTTTTTTTTTTTTTAACTACCTTGCACCTGGAGAGTTTTTGGCCAGTTTCAGGTAGCATGTGTGCAGTGTAGTACAGTATTTCTGAGTCAACTGGTATATATTGTATATATAAGAGTAAAACCACAGGTGAGGATAATGGGGCTCAGCATGGATACAATAGGCAAAGGTTATTACAGTGGAGAGAGTCTATTCCAACATAGACAATGAAAGAAAAAAAATCTAGATATTCAGTCAAATTTATTTTCATATATTTCAGACAAATATATGAAAATAGGTTTGAGCAGTCATAAAATGAAATAATGAAGGAATTATTTTCACATATTTGATTCCCTTTAATCCAAAGATGCTTTGTTCCTGTACACTGAGACTAGAAATTAGACTTACAACCTGTCCAGTTGTTGAAATTACTGTAAGTCTTACTAGAAAGAGGATATTAAAGTATCATGAAGGAAGAAGGACAATAATGCATTAAAGTTTGCTCCTTTTAATTATATAGCAAAGCAATTTATTTGTGTGCAGTCTTGTCTTACAATGTAACAGCATACTCACATGCATAAGAAAAGAGTAGCTCTTGCTGAATCAGGTCAACAACTCTCAGTAGATCTGATTCCCTGTCCATTCTCAAAGAAATGTCACTGCAAGTTTACAGCTGCCAGATGTGGATCCTGCACGCAGCAGAGACTGAATCAGGTGCCTTCAGGCTGCAAACCAAATGGTGGAGAAAATGAGGACCAAAAATATGAGGATAGACACTTTAGGAGGTGCTCTTTCCTGCATTCAGCAAAGCCTTTTCCTTTATTTTTCATTCTGATATGATTTTTTTTTTTCTTTTGGATTGCAGGATATTTTGAAAATTTCAGGATAAAAACAAACTGAAAAGGTCCTAAGAAGCTTCAGACATTCTGAAGAGTTATGTATTCCTAATGAAATTGGACAGGAATTGAATAAATTCTGTTCACTAGAAATTAGTTTCTTTAGTCCTTGGGGGAAAAAACACCCTTGGATTACTATTTGTATCTTTTCTAAATATTATAATTTCTTCCAAAACTTTAATGGTTAAAGCCATTCAGCTATACATACTTTCATTTCTTTACCTTTCATTTATGAGTTAATTTACCTTCTCCTTTCTATACATGTTTCTAGACTTCCTATGACTGAAGATAAAATGTGTTTAAAAATATTTCCTCCAGGCAGCAAGAATTCCACTGAGAGAAATCACTAATTCTGTTTAAGAATGCCTGAAATCACTAATATTTAAAACTAACTTTACAGTTATATTGTCAAAATGTTAATGCCAATAGCAGTCACTCCTTTTTCACAGGGAAGTAGTATTTTACCAATACATATGGTAATCTTTCTTCCCACACATCTCAACATCCTCAACATCAAGGCAGGGACTGGGAGGAAAAGGTTTCTCTCATTGCAACTCAACTCAGCTTCAAGATCACCTGAGGAACACGAACAAACATAGAGCTGTGGGATTGACAAGATATGTCCCATGGTCCTGAGAGAATTTGCTGTTGTTGTTGCCAAGCTATGCTCTGTGATATTTTAAATAACATGATACTCAGGCGAAGTCCCCAGTGACTGGAAAAAGGTAAAGAGAACCCTGGAAACCACTGGTCAGCCTTAACTCTCTGCCTGGTAAAGTCATAGAATAGACCTCCTGGAAGCTGTCAAGGCATGTGCATGACAGAGATGTGGTTAGAGACAGCCAACATGGCTTCACCAAGAGAAAATTGTGCCTGATTAACCATCAGCCAATTCCCTCAGGACTCTGGGAGACCATGTCATTGGGTCCCATAGACTTCTGCACATTCAGGTTCTTCAGATGGTCATGGACGTGATCTCTACTTATAGCAAGAAGTGCTTTGCTCCCTCAGTCCCTGTCCTGCTGTATATCCACTTGAGAGATGTGGAAAGAGGTTGTCATCAAAGACTGAGGCAAAAGAGTCGTTGAGTACCTCAGCCTTCTCCTCATCCATTGTTACCAGTTTTCCATTACTGTTTATTGGGGCTGAATGCACCTTCTTTGACCTTCCTTTTCTGGATAACATACCTGTGGAAGCCCTTCCTGTTATTACTTGCATCCCTCGCCAGGCTCAGGTTCAGTTCACCCTGGTCTTCCTCACCCCTCCCGACACAGGTATATTTCATCTCTGTATTATTCCAAGATTTCCTGTCCTTATTTCCACTCCCTGTGCATTTGCTTCTTTCCCTTTGATGTGACCAGCAGTTTCCTACTCAGCCATGCCCATCTCTTGTTTTCCCTGCCTGTTTTCTTGCTCCTGGGGATTCCCAGCTCTTGTGCTCTATGGAAGACTTCGTTAAAGATCTACCAGCTCTGCTTTGCTTCCCTAACCCTGAGGGCAGTCTCCCTGGGAATCCTATTAAATATCTCCTTGTAGAGATGGAAGATTGCTTTCCTAAAGTTTGCATTCCTTACCGAATCCATATATCTCAGGACTGCAAACCCCACCTGTGCATGATCCCTTCAATCCAGGCTGTCTCCAATCTTGATGTCCCCAGTTCACTCACCCTGGTGACCCTCAGATCCAGACGGATTGTTCATTCCTTACAAAATATCAGTTTGTTTTAAAGGTTCCGAGAGACACTGAGCCTCACTTGTGTCTTGAGGATCAATTTACCCATGAGAAGTGGGTGTTACAAATATGTTAAATCAAAGCAATAGCTTCACTCACCCTTTTTTCCTTCTTGGCACTTACATAAACGACTGCATAAGATTCAAAAGAATGTAAAGTTTCATTATTTTTCTTTATTTTACCTGTAACCCACAGGCAAATATAGAGCATGGCTAATCTGTACAATGAGCCCCTATGTTAGAGAGATCCCTGAGCTGTTTCTGAGAAAGATATAGCATGTCCACATAAATCAGCACTCAGCTATGCTAGGATTGATCCTTGGTGCAGTATCGTCTCTCATTAGAACTAATTGCTGTTGGCACAGCATCATGCTGATGCAGCTGTGCAGCTTCCAGAGCTGGTTCATTTGGCACTTAGCTCAGGGATCACTGAAGTCTTGGGCATGGATGTGCACTGTCATTTGGTCAAATGAATGAAGCTTCTGCTCATTAGTTCAAATGGACTTTTCATTTGAGAATTAGATAAATGATGAAGCCATCCAGATGCTTAGTCCCATTATTGTAAATACAGTCATGATTTTTGACAACTACCTGATTATTAACAGACAGCCAAGCTACACAGTAATTCCTGTATTGCGGTGAAGCAACTTGGATCAAAAATTTTTCTCTGTTTTGTTGCTTTGGTAGCTTTAATTTTAAGTCGTGTCCTTTGAGAAGTGGCCTCCTTAAAGCGGGTCCTGTGTTCATATATGGCACCTCAGGGTAGCATCTGTAGCCCTTTCCACCTATTTCTAACAGCCAGGAAACACCTACCAATGCTGTTTCCATGTCAGCATAGGCAGGGCTTCTCTCAACCCTGTCCAAATGAGGGCACCAGGGGAGGTAATTTAGAGATTACTTAGTGAGACTATCTTTAAACTCAAATATCTAAGTATAAGTGGGAAAGGTGGACAAAGATTACTTTCAAATCCTAGAATGCCTTCTTTTCTATCCAGAGTCTATTAAAGGCAGTGGGAAGGATTCCAATAACTATGTATATCAGACCTGATCTTGACCATTTGAAAGATGTCATATAAAAATACATAGACCAATGACTCTAGATATATTTATCGTATCTCTCTTTTGATTAAGTTTTCTTTCATTTTCAATCGTTTCACTGGATTCTGTCAACAGGTTCAGACAGGGAGCCCTTTGTCAGAGGTGTATCTACAAACAAAGTGTCCAAGAAGTTTGGCAGATGTAAGTTTGCATGAGATACAATATTTTCAAGCTGTTGTTTTCTCAGAAGAAATATCTGTCTGGCAGATTCAGTTTACAGCTTATTATTGTAAACTATTTTACAGCCGAGCGAGTGAACTCTGACTCTAGATGTAACACAGCATTTATATTCTAAGAATGGGATTTCAAAAGGATTCTAAATAAGTTAGATCCTCTTCCCTTTGATATAAGACAACAAAAACATCGGTCAGTCCCGTTTGAAGGATGTAAAAATACATCAGGGGAGGTAAGAGAAACAAAGTACAAGGGAGGACATGAAACTATGTGTTTCAAAGAAAGGATAATTGGGGAGAAGGAGAGAAACAGAGAGATGGGCATACATTAGAGAAATGGTTGGGAGGAGGGTTGTTATCCCTCTTCCTTTTTTTTCCCAGTTTATGTTTCTTGAGAAATCCACCTACTGCTTAGCATCTTGTGAGTACCCACCCATCCATTATCATCTCTTTTTTTGCTGGCAGCCTCATTATAACTAGAGTTCCTGGCCTGAAATTCATCCACAAAGATCAAACTAGAAAACAAGGGCGAAAAAAGATACTTGAAGTACAGGGGGTTGAAGGAAAATGGGAGATCTAGCTGGTCACAGATCTTGAATGCCAGAAATGTCTATCAGCTCATTTAACCTGACCCTTCTTGCGTAGCAAAGGACATAAAAGTGTGTGCTGCTTCCACTGCAGCTGACCCTCAGAACTTGGGTTTAACTAAAGCACATCTACTAGAAAGCCTTAAAAGGAAGGACCCAAGAAACATGGAATCCTACCGACAGTGCAGTCACAGAATCACAGAATCACAGAATCACAGAAGCATAGCATGCCAGGTTAGAAGGGGCCTCAAGGATCATGTGGTCCAACCCTTCTTTAAAAAAGTACAGTCTAGACAAAATGTCATAGCACCCTGTCCAGCTGAATCTTAAAAATGTCCAGTGTAGAGGAACCTACCACTTCCCTGGAGTCATTATCTCAGTAGCTGATTGTACTCATTGTAAAAAATTTCCCTCCTGTGTGTCCCCAGGAGTAACTTGTACCCATTACCCTTCATGTTTTCCATGCGACTTCCTATGAAAAGGGTGCCTCCATCTTCTTCGTAGCCACCCTCTAAATACCAGAACAATGGTGATAAGGTCTCCCCCATGCCTTCTTTCTCAAAGCTGAACAGAGTTTTTTCAGGCTTTCTGCCAATAGGTTTCCAAGTACTTTGATATCTTTGTGGACCTTCTTACATTTGTGTTTGTTGAACTTCGCAGGTTCTTCCAGACCTATCCAGGTCTTCATGCACAGTGGTTCAGTTGTACCCCTTGATTTTTATGGGCAAATACCTCATAGCTTAAGATGATGAAATGGTGAGACCTGAATAGAGCTAAAAACAACACAGAACAAAGAGTGAGAACAGCATTTGGTTTGCCAAAGTTGCTCTTCTGTGTTCTGAACAGATGGCTGACAGCATCCTGAGACCTTAGAAAATTGAATCGATGAAAGAAACGTGTTCAGATTTAATTATGTGTAATTGCGCAAGGCACAGAAAGGGTAAAACTAAGCCACAAACCTCAGCATACTGAGTGAATTTATGTAGCAGGGGGACATAAAAATTCACCCTTGTTCAATTTTACGAAATTTTCATCACAAAACCTTGTACTGACTGAATAAATTAAAACCCACGTTAACTTTTTTTTTTCCATAATAATTAGGCAATTTCACTTCTTTACCTAAAATGAGACCAGTACAAACCTCTGGTCGTTTTTTTTGCAGCTCATTTCCTACATCTTTTTGAAAAAAATCCTGTGCTTGGTCAGTCATTGTGAATAAATACTCACGTGTGTATGTTAGATTTTTTTTCAATCACCCTATACTAATGTTTGAGAAAACAATACCACTGTCACATCAGTCAAAGGTGTATTTGAGTCAAAGAGATCATATCAAGAAAGGATTTTATGTGTAGACAGAGACTGAAAAGCGTAACATACTTAGGGAAAAAAGCTAAATAATTGCCAGTCTTCTCCATAAGAAGTTACACTGAATTTCTGAACATATTGGATGTTGTACTGGCTCTGGCTGAGGTGGAGCTAGTGTTCTCCTCAGCAGCCCATATGGTGCTGTGTTTTGGATTTGTGCCTAGAATAGCATTGATACCACACCAGTGTTTTGCCTATTGCTGAGCAGTGCTTGCACAGTGCCAAAGGTTTCTCTCTGTCGCAGTCTGGAGACGGAAGGTAACAAAGGCATTGGAAAGGGACACAACCAGGACAGTTCATCATTGACCAAAAGAGCAACACCTTGCTCAGCAGTAAAGCTGGCATAGAGGAAAAAGAAGGAGTGGGGCCAGCATGGTATGCTCAAACCTGACCTTGAATTCTTCATTGCTCCCAGCCTTGAGATTCAGAGTCTCAAGAGATATGGTGAGAGCACCTGTCAGTAAAAACTGAGACAAAAAGAACGTTGAGTACCTCAGCCTGCTGCCTGTCCATTGTCACCAGGTTACCTGTCACATTTTTGGGGGTGTGAAATTTCTTATATTTTCATTTTCTGACTAATGTGCCTGTGGTCAGATATTCATCCATTCCTGTTAAGACCTGTCATCTTACCTAGAAATGTCCCTGGTTGGAAAGTACTCATTCCGTAGACTGAAAATGGAACTCAGAATGAAGAGTCAGAACCAGTAACATAACTTGCATGTGAGACATCCTGTTTGCAGCCTCTGTCCATCTGTGAAGCTCTTTTCATTGACATATTTCATTTTTTTTTTTCAGTCCATCAGTCTAGCAAATATATTTCCTCGCCTTTGGTATGAGAATCATGTTTTTAGGTTGGTTGAGGAAGGATCAGGAAGTCCATAGATGTGGTATTATCTTCTCTAATTTTCAGCATTTCAGCAGGTGCATGCATGGAAAATGGCCTATGATGAGAAAATTTTGCTGGAAAGCTAGTCTTTCTCTAACTATAAGATTAAATATAAAAATATAATGTAAATTTATACAATTGGTACTCCTTTCAAAGGGACTGATTTTCTCCAAAAAGTACAAATTTAATTACACATATTTTGGGCTGTGATGTAAACTTTAGTTTAGAGCATAAAGTTAAACTATGCAGGCACAGAGCTTCTCTCGAAATATCTTTATCTGCCAATTTTCTTCACTTTCCCTTTTAAAAGAAGAATAACTTTCCCTTAAAAACTTAGGGATATGTCTATCCGGAAGACCAAAAGAGGCAAACAAAGAAGCATTCTTGTAGAGTTTTTCAAAAATTCTGAATGGATAATAGTCAAGGTACACAGTAGCAATATTGACAGTATCATCAGCTGCCTCAGAATAAGAGAAAAAGTCTGCTAAGTGGTCCTTATTTTACAGTCTTGTAGACAGACAGCTTTTGGGAAGCTATTTAAGGCTGACAGTGAAGAGATCTGAGGCAGTTCCTCAAAGCAAAATTAAAGGAGAAAAATTAATTTTTTTCTCTTGAAAATAGACTTGAACACAACATACAGTTTAAGTACTGGAGAGGTTTTACTTTAATTCCTACTTTGCCTTGGTTTATTGGCAGAACCACTGAACTTACAAAACATAATAACATTAAAACTAAACATCTTTATTTCTGTAATAGCAAGCTTCGGCTTACACAGATTTTGGGCCTTGTAAAGTGCAAAGGCCAAACAGACTAAATCCATGGCTTATAAAAGGCAGTTCATTCAACAAATTAAATTATTTTATTCAGCAGAGAACAAAAAGAGCAACAGCTTTTCAATTTTTTTCTTTTAGAAGTAGCCAATTTTGAAAAAAAAATCAGTTATATAATAAATTTGGGTCAAGAGCACATTTTCTGTAAAAAATTTATTCCTATGCATTCAGTTTTCTAAAAAAATGCTGTCAAGCCAATCTGATATAACCTTGTGAAAATCTATTCGGTCATGTACAAAAATATTTCCCACTATTTATCAGCATTGTTTGTGATAATGAACATGGAGTTGTGCTTTTACCCCAATTTAATAGTCTTGCTGAATAAGAGTTTTATAATAGTGAATTATCAATTCAGCCTAACCAGAAACCACAGCTGTACTGGAACACATAGACCCTAATTGGGCACCCGAGGCCTTTGAAGGGAATTAAAAGGGAGGTCTGGCTTTTTTATTTTGTATGTAGAAAAAACAAATTAAATTGAACCCTTGGTTGTCTTTACTTCTGTCTGGCATCCTCATTTGTGAATGTTGTAATTGATAATCTGTTCTCTTTTAACCCTTTCATATGATGTTTTGCCACCAGAATAGAATTTGCAGCTCAAAGATATATAAACTAAATCTCAATTGGAAAGTATAATTATACTATTTTATTAAAAATAATTTATATATTATTAATCACAATCAACATTCAATAACAGTTATCAATTGTATATTTGCCAAGGATGACCTGAAGGAATGTCTAGTAGGGCTTAATGGACATTTGTAAAATTTCTAGACATGGTTTTAATCATACACTATAAACAGAGCACTATAGGACTTACTAAAGATCCATTTCTTTTTCAGCCATAAAATGTCACATGGGTCATAACCACAGCATTATTAGTTCATTGCAAGAATTAATTGCACCTCAAAAAAAAAAAAAGAAAAGTAGATTTCTCCATCATTTTTTTATCAAAATGCTTATTCCTTAAAAAAAAAAAAGTAAAAATAACTGGAAAGCTGCAAAGATTAATGCCATTGGTGGAGGGTCTGCTGATACTTTCTTGTAGAAGTTGAACTCTTACTCAAGTTAGAAGGAACTGAACGTGCTTATAAATTAGACAGATGACTTAGTAGCGCACATTTCTATTTGATATGACTCCTTACCCTGTGGGAAGTGTAAGTGAATGTGTTTACAATGTGAGACTGCTAACAAATTGTGGACACCCTTTGCTTGCTGTTCCAGCCGCTACGGAGGTCTCCTTTTCATTTGATGTCGGAAATGGGCCGGTGGAAATCGTGGTGAGGTCTCCCAACCCACTCAATGATGACCAGTGGCACCGGGTCAATGCTGAGAGGAATGTCAAGCAGGCCAGCCTGCAGGTGGACCAGTTACCCCTGGAGGTCAGGAAAGCTCCAACAGAAGGACATACTCGGCTGGAATTGTACAGCCAGCTCTACGTTGGTAAGATGCAGAGGGGGCAGCTGGGCTTTGCTCAATGCTGAATATTCTTTGCCTTCTGTCTTGCCAGCAGCAGTTAGTGAATGTGGGAAGCTGTGCTCCTCTAGCATTTGTGTGACAGCAAAGAGGGTGGAAAAAAGCAAACGAGAAAAAAAAAGAAAAAAGAAAAGACAAACATGCCCATTATTACAAATACAAAGATCAACTAAGAGAAAAATATTGTGCATTAGAAACATGTCCTTTTTGTCTCTCTCCACCTGCATCTCCTGGCTGAAAGTGCCTCCAGCAGACTGCAGTGCCAAACTCCTTTTTTGCTGAGAGTCTCTTCCCAGACACACAAATATTTTTTCACCACAGAAGTGAAAACCTCTGCAGGGCTCTTGCCAGGACCACATGTGCCTGCAGTGGCCATCCTAGCCTCAGCAGCACTTCCAGCCTCTGCAGATTTGATCATTGGCCATACTTCCGCATTCACAGCTCTCACTGCAGTCTTTTCCCTTTAGTCCCCTGGGCTATTTACTCATTCGATGTAGGAAAGCACCACACAGTGTTACACAAATGCATTCCCTGGAACCAAGTTAGTCCAGCTGCTATCTGGAGCTACTGGTTCCCACTACTTTTGAGGCAGGCTATTCCAGCAGCATTTGTATTTCTCCAACTGTTAGTCGCAGGGCTGCAAAGTGCTGACATGCCAAGTGTCATTAGCTGGAATCAGAACTGCATGAAATGTTGAGCAAAGAAGCACTTTTGTACCTCTCTAGATATGTGTTACAAGAGAAGAAAGTGAAAAGAGAAAAAAATATATCTTTTTTTCTCCATGTTAGTCAGAGAGTTAGTTAGTTCAACCACTCAAATGAATTAAAATGATGTTTAAAGCCTTCATTGCCTTTGTAATCAGCCCAGTTTTACTGCAAACTGTGCATAATGTGTCACCAGATGTGCAGGTGTTATTTACAAGCTCAAGTTGTCCTTTGGTGCTGAGATCCTAGTAAATGACAGTTTCAAAATAAGCCGAAAGATGAAGTTTGTTTAAAAGAGGAACATTTAACCTTTTAAAAAATACCAAGCCTTCTACTGTTAAACAGGAAGAGCTGGATTTTTTTCCTAGCCAGAGTTCTTTGAGAATTGTTGATAATGATGATTTTATTTGTTAGTTTTGAATTGATTGTAACACCAGCAATGTTTTGAAATATATAGTACTTTTATTGCCAAAAAAATGAATGTCATAATCTGCATCAGATATTTTTTTTTCTTAATTATGTCTATTTCATATAACTTGGTGATTGGAGCACAAGTATCAGAGAACAGCTTTAAACTATGGATTTGAGTTGCAGTGCCCAGAATGAATACCTAAATATCAGGGCCCTGGAGGGTAAAGCTGAACAAGAGTTGTTTCCATGCCTCTTTTTCCATTTTCTGTAGAATAAATATCTATTCTTTGGATGAGCAAGAGGGACTGAGGGGTGATGACTTTGTGTCCTAGGGGCTAGGACAGTCACTGAGAGGGGAAAGAAGGTTTTTCATCACTGCAGTGTATATGAGTTTACACAGAATGGAATCACACCAGAGCACCCTCTGCCATGCACACTTAGCAGAGACCAAGCCTTGACTGATCTTACTCCAAATCATCCAGTTACCAGTACCTGGTTTGAAGCAGCCCTCTCTGGTTTGTATTTAGTCCTCTTCCCCACTCAGGTAAATATCAGCCTCTGTGCTCTGTGGAGATGAGCATTCATGTCTCCTCAGGGACTCTCTGGCACCTGCAGCACTGCAGTAATCAAAGAGAGGAGGGATGAGCGGAAAAGATGCCAGCACTCATTGTTATTTACTCACAATTTTTAGTTTGGGCTTTTTTTTATTGTTATGTCTAATCCAGCCTCAAAAAAGACTTTCCTAGCTGAAATCACATTTTTTCAGTGAATGTTTAGTAGGGATGGAAAAGGACAGTTCTTATTGACTGCTATAAAAAACCATCTCAACCCAGATTGTCAAATGTAATTTTTCTGTGTTCCATCCTTCAGTCTTTGCTCTGATAAGTAAATACTATACATGATGTTTCTTGGAAAACACCTTGAATGTTTCCTATTGTAACTAAAAATGGGGAATTGACTCCTTTTTTCTTTGCTCTTTGTGTCTCTGAAAAAAATGTAACACTGCATAGCACATCATGGTATTATTATTAGCACCCACCATCACTAATGATTAAGAGAGAAAGGCTACACCTTAGCAGTTGAGCCAAGCCCATTTCTTCCACTGTTATCTCTAAAAACACTGAAGTTGAAACGAAAGGGAATCTTACAGTGTAGGTCTAGAATCTCAAATATCTAATCAGTATAAATCAAGCACTGATAAAAAACTGCTATTTATGCTTGCTAATGGTATGATATCAAAGGGCTAGGTTTCACTGATTTATTGTCATTAGAACAAGGCAATTCCTTGCCCTTATAAATAAGTTACCACAGGCTTAGCAGCACATTTCATGCAAAGCAACAGCTCTAAAATCCATTCAGTGCTGTCTCACACTCCAACATTCCCTCTCAGGTGCTGCAGGAGGCCAGCGAGGCTTCCTGGGCTGCATTCGTTCCCTGAGGATGAACGGGGTGACGCTGGACCTGGAAGAGAGAGCCAAGGTCACGCCTGGGGTGAAGCCTGGCTGCTCTGGCCACTGCACGAGCTACGGGATGTACTGTGCCAACGGCGGGAAGTGTGTGGAGAAATACAATGGCTACTCCTGTGACTGCTCCAAAACTGCCTATGATGGGCCATTCTGCATTAAAGGTAAATGCCTCAGTGCAGGAGGTGGAGTAGGGGGGAACTATTTGCCTGAGGAAAAAAAAAAACTACAATGGATGCTTTAGCTTTGATTTTATATATGCAAGTAAATCCTGTTTAACATTTCTTGCTAGCAAGTCAAATTATGCACCCATGTGTATATTTAAATGTTATTATTTAAAACCACATCCCTTATGAGGACTACATCTTACCTGTTTTAATCAAATAACACAACAACAAAATGCATCAGTAATGCCTGTAGTAGTAGCAAGTCTGACAGAGGGTATTCCATAGTCTTGAGCCGTGGAACCATAAATTCCAACTAGCAAAATGTCATGGTAACTTCTTCAGAAAAAAAACATGGATTTAAACAAAAGCTACCTAGTCATTCAGACATGTAGGTATTACGTTTGGGTTGAATATCTTATATATTGGGAGGCCAGCATTTCGCTTAAAAATTTTATCCATCCTGTAAGTAGATCAAGATTTTTACTACCTCAGACTGGGTTAGGGATTGAACCTGCTCGGATGAGGGAAGGCACAGAGCTCCCACATTTGTGTCAGTCCTTTGGAAATGCTTAAAATGTGTTCTGGATTTTCAAAAGCAATGATTGCAAAAGAACAATGTACTGTGGGTGCACAGGTCTGCATGAGAAATAAAAGCAAGAAGCAAGGAAAAGAGGTATCCAGCAATAAAAATTGAGAAGAAAGGTACTAATATTTTTTTTCTTGTTTGACTGTCTGATCCACTGCTTTTTCTAATCAATTTAAAAGCTGTCTCAAAGTTTCAGCTGAAAGTGTGAAGACTCTTCTCATCAGGGTCCCTGTGTTGAAGAAACCTGTTCCCTCATAAGGTGCTCCTCTGCTTTTACGTTCCTCTCTGAACCAGGAATCTTGCAGGCAGTCTAGGTCACCAGACACCAGATTTTTCTTAACGTCTCAGGGTTTTCTTCCAAGTCAGAATCTGAGAACTATTTTGCAAATATCCATACCCTGCTCTCTTTTAGCCACACTTACAGGAGGCATAAAGTTTATAACAGAAATCGGCAGCCTTTTTACTTGATGCTGCATAATGGACTGTATTTCCTCCCCACAGACTTCAGCCACTTTCATTTATATCCATGTTATGTTCACTTTCATTTCATTCTGTCACAGCAAAGCTTTGTCCATTGCTGATGTTGCTCACATACTGGACCACCCTTTATTAAAACCCAAGGGATTGTTTTCATATCACCAAATACTCACATCACCAGATATGGATGAATCTCTGGCAGGATTATTTTATAAATTCCAATAAATATGATGCATTTCTAGCACAGCAGAAGGGAAGCAGCTGCTTCTCTAGGTAATGGCTTCCACTGTGCCTGCACGCAGGAATTTCAACAGCTTTCACCATGCTGTGTTGCTTCAAAAGCAAATTATAAAGCATGTCCATTCAGTTCAGGACTGTATATACAGCAACTCCTACAGTAATTTCAGTTAATTTAGCAAATGGTTTGTCGTGAATAATGGTAATGCATATTTAGTATTTCTGTTCACTAATGCAGTTATATGGCAGAGAAAACCCATTCAGTCTGGAATTGGGTCAATCTCTTACAGATTGCATGTTGATTCAAAAAAAAAAAAAAGGAAAAGAAAAGATAATTACTGCCATGTCACAGTCACTGCGCATAATTTGCTTTATAGCTTTTTCTGTATTGCCAGAACTCATCACATTGACTTTTATTTGTGAGGGTTTTCCTCCTCTTATGGATAGGTATACCTCAATCTCCCACCAAAACTAGCTCTAAGCTGAAGTGTTTAATTTTTCCTGGAAGTGGAGCTAGCAGAATGTCCCGGTTTAGGGCAAATTTTGGGAGGGAACCTCCGAATAGGACTTAAACAACTTTTNCAGAACAGACGATTGGGGATACAGGCATCATAAAGTCACTCTAGGACACAGAATAAAAACACATCATTAGGGGAATAATTGAGCACCTAGCATAGGCAAACCCAGATTTTGGCTGGCCTGTAAGCACTTCCATAGCAACAGCAGTAATACCATACTATGTTATACTCTTCTCCCTATCAGTCTCCCAGTGCAGCCAAGGGCCCAGAGCTCTGACAGGGATATTTTGGGCAAGCAGTGAAACTTCCTGTGAGCGGGTGCTCATGCAAATTTACTCTTGTTAGTGCAGGGATGTCTGTGCCATACGGTGTTGTGCCATTTAAACACGACATCAGATCTCTGCTTTCAATATCAAATCTGTTCCAGGCTAAAAATGGCTCTCTAAATCCTTTAGATCTTTTGTACAAGGTGCATATTGCCAATTTCCTATCTGTTAGTGCTGAAGACTGCTGCACTCATCTAGAATATCTCCAAGTGTGATTTAGTGTGGGTAAGTTCATGAGCTTTCCCTACAGAAAGAACAATGGGACACTGGGGAAAAAGCTAGAGGATAAATTACACAAAATAGACTGGGTTTGGGGCATACTATGATTGAAATAATTGTAAAATCTCTGTAACAAACAATGCTGATAATGAGATCTTTAGAACAGTTCATTTACAGCCCATTACATTTACATTGTCAATTTAACTTGCATTAAGCCTTTTAAATCAAGTAAAGGATTGGAACAACTTATGTGTGTTGTCAAGCTTCCTTGACTTGTGAAAGAAGAGTGTCCTACATTTTCTTTCTAATAGCAGCTCCTAGAATCTTGTACTGTATCTTCTTGTTCTGTGAGACAAGAATGAATGTATTTACTTGAAATAAAAGGCAAGCATACATAACAATTGCAAAATAAATAATGACAAAACAGCAATGTATGTTTTAGTTTAAAAAATATTCTAAAAATTTATAAAAATTGGAAAGGTTTTTGGAAATTTTTTCTGTAAAATAAAAATTATGCCTAAATTATATTTTAATTGATTTTGATGAAGAGATTGTAATTCTTATATTTCAATCCATTTTTTCATTAACACTTTGGCACTTTCCCCTCTCTAAGAGCACTGAAACATCTATGAACATGTTTTCAAATACTGTATGATCTGTTTTCAATTAATTTTGTTCTTAAAAATTACAGAGTTGAATACTGCTCTGTCACTTTTATGATCTGCACCACAGTATGCTCTTTGTTACTGTAATGCTGGGTAAGTCTAATATGAGGCAAGGAAGAATATTTTCCTTTGTCACCTTCACTAGGAATTCAGATTGGCTGCCAGAAAATAACATGGTTAGTGCTTTGCAGGATAGACTAGGGCTAGGTTTCATTATTTCACTCCTCTGAGTAAATATTCCAGGCCAAATAGGTCTGTTGATTTGATAATCAGTAGTGCCTAACATCCCATCCAAACCAACATGAGTTACTACCAGAAAAATATGCTACTCAGCTGGAGTGAAAGGTGGCACGATGTAATGCTTACAATATAGCACAGACTTCTCTTCCCATTGATATTCATTTGCCACAGACAACTTTCCTTATCCAAAAGCTTTATTTTGATATAGAAATCACTTGCCTGCAGTGAACTTTTAGGTGTTGGTTACATACTGAAAGTGCTAGCAGAAGAGATGGGAAAATCAAAGGAAAAAATACATTGCTATAAGGAAATCACCATACAATGGTTCATGAGTAATAAATACACCTCACAATACAAGCAGGCCTCACATGTTGTGGATTCTTTTGCTGATGAAATCTGTCCTTAGAGCCGCTGACTGCTGATTGACAAGAAATTGGATTGTCTCCAGCTTTATTAGCAGCACATCACCATGTGAATGATGTTGTAGTGGCCTGGAAATTACACAATTTTTTTACAAGGACAAAAAGAAGTATTGAAATGCAGTCTGATATCTATTTTAACTGTATTTTTGTTTCGTATTTGAGGCATATGCAATTGGTTTTACTTCTTTCATTGCTCAGAGAAATTGCTCTGAGGAATAGCTGAAGTGTTTGTGCTGTCCTGCAGATTGCTTTCTGACCTTTCCCTGTCCTTTGTTCAAGTATACATTCTCTCTTTTTTTCTCCCACAGCTATCCTGTAATCATAAAAGCATTCCTGAGAAAACAATTAATTTTTGTTCTTCTAAAAAACAACTCTTTCCTCCCTTGTACAAAAAAAAAAAAAAAAAAAAAACCCAAACGAAAAAAAAACAAGGTCAAATGCAGGGCTTGTGGCAGCACTCTGATGTGGGACATACCCCAGGGAGAAAACATTCCTCCTTTGGTATTGAAATGAGGTGGAGAAGAAACTGCACCCACCAGGATTTAGACCAAAAAATAAAAATTAAAAAAAGAAAAAAATTAAATAGCTGGTGCTACAACTCATGTGCCTTCAGGTATGCTGGAAGGGTAAATTCAAAGCTTTCCAGTTTCTCTGCAGTTACTCAATATGCATTAACAAACAGCAAGGAGATGCTATACTCTTTTTTCTTTTCTTCTTTGGAGTAAAGCTCAGATTCACAGTGTGAATTCTTGCAATACTTAAGACAATGCCCAAAATGAGCTCTTTCATGTTTGTTTTTGTATTTGTAGAACCCTGAAAGCACTTACAAGTCAGGTTTCTTTCTTTTCCTGCTCCCTTCTATGTCTCAAAGAGAAAAAACAGCTTTTTACTAGGCTGAGTGGGTGCAAGACATACCAGGGGCTAGCAGCCCTGCACCCTTCCACCAACTTTCAGACTGACACTCGATCACCTCCAAATTCTGCCCTGGTTATACTCATTTAGTTCCCTTTATTTTGCTGATTGTACAAACACTGCATTGTTTTGCTGAAAGCAATGGCAAGTTGATTGTTAGAGTGTTTTAAGGTAACTAACTTCTTAGTTTTCATAGCTCAGAGTCACAAAACACAGAAAATTGAGGTAACATTCCCTCCCAAACCCCCCAAAAAATCTACTGTTTGTAACGTGATTGTGATCTGTTAGCTGAAAGTTATATGAGAAATTTTTTTCACGCTGTTAATATTAAGCTCCCACTCTGGTAAGTCTGAATGCTACAGTCAGGCTTTTTTACCAGTAGATCATACATTAGGACTCAGGGTTTAGCCTATTTTGGGTAAATATATATACTCTCAAAAAATAGATATACTTTCTAAAGCTATTCCATTCTTCAGTCCTGTCAATATTGCCTTATTAAACATCCACTATTTTATGCTCTAGTGCTTTGAAAGTTGCACTTCAGTGCAACAATTCTTTCATTGGGGAAAAAAAAAAAACAACATGTTTTTCTTTTTAAAGAAGAACAAACTTTCACAATAGTACTTACATATCTTAAAGAGATATCAACCTGGTTATAAAATGATTATATCATTGCTAGCTCATTTATCATCCATAATAAACTACTTATAAAAATCATGAATTCCTTAATTTATATGCAGAAAACAAATAAATCAGGGGAATAAGTTAAAAAAAAATACTTAGTCCTGACTCAGAAAATGTTATTAACTGTCTTGGTCAGACAAATAAAATAGGCTTGCTTTAGTGTCATTGCTCACTGAATGCAGATGCTTTGTGAAAGTTAAGTAGAGCAACCTCAGCAACATTGCCGGCTGCTGCATGCCTGTGCAAAGGCAGCTGAGAGGTTTGAGGTCTCACGCCAGACACCTAGGTGCAATATTCATTCATCTGCATGCTGCTGAAGTAGTTTTGGCACCTCACAAGATGATAGGGTATTTATACTTACAATAGCTCTGTGATGTGAGAAGATGTTTTTATTATGGTAATGCAGAAATCAAACGAGGGCAGGAAGGATCTGCTCAGACTTAAAGTGGATACCTGTAGTACAGGAAGGAATTGAAGCCAGGTCTCACCTGTCAAGGTTGTTGCTCTGAACACTGTGAAATCAGCAAATGACAGTCTCTTATATTTCTCAAATGGCTCTTGCAAAGATGCAAGTTTTTTTCTGAGGCTACCTAAAGAGCACCTCCATAGAGTCCCTGGCAGGAAATCATGAAATCTAGTCTGTGGTATGCTTGACATAACATTTTATTCATCCATCCAATTTTATTTGATGGCAGTGGGGAAAAAGTTGTTGTTTAGTTTTTTTCTTTTTAACCATTATGGATATTGCACCTAGAAATGGAGCTGGCTTGTCATTTAGATTCATCAGAAAATACATGGCACCTTTTGCCATTCCCTTACTCTGAGTTTGTTGTCCCAGACATCAGATCAAATATCTATAATACTATTCAAATATCAAGCCTGATATTTTTAGGCTTTCTGAGGCATGCATACTTTTGTCCAGGTCTAGAAATGTAGAATAAAGCCCTGCTTTGCAGGGGTAGTACAAAAGTAGATTCAGAGCTCAGCCTTGTTTAAGCATATCAAACTGCTTCCCGGCAGAATCTACCTGTTGGCATTGACTGGGGAGGCTTGAAAGTGTAATGAATCAGGTGGATAAACACCATCTCCTGTGGCACTCATCCTGTTCTACTGAAGGCAGTGGGAATCTTTGCATGGATTTATGATCACACCCCATAGTTTCACTGGTGCACATTATCTTGTATATCCCCTGATCCTGATAGTTCAAGAAAGTCTTTTTTATACTGACACATTCATATAGAAGCAAGTCCTCCCTAGGTTTGTATTCTATTAATGTCCACAAGCAATTGCTGTACTTTGGTGGAAAGTTCCAACATGTATCACAAAGTATTAGAGTAAGAGCAGCCCGAACATGAGACTTGAGAATGTAGAACAACAGCTTAAATCCCCACTTCCTGATTTCACACACTAAATGAGCCTGAAGGTAGAATAAAATGTTGAGTGAGTTAACCAGATAAATGGTAAGCATTACCACTTTCAGAGCTTTCAAATTCTCTCCCAGATCAACAGCTGTGAGATTCTGACTCTTTACTGATGCCCTATGGCCAGAAGGTATTTCAGCAAAGAAGTCTTAGTCTTTGTGACCACAGCCTAGAAGTAGCAGCAATTTTAGGTGCTCCCTAGCACAATTTTTGCCATAAGATGAACAAGCAAGGTCTGGTTAATCTATATTCAATATTCATAACTACATGGAAAATCAAAAAAGAAGGCAAATTATGCAAAAAGAAAGAGGGGTTATTCAACCGCCTACCTTGTCTGAAGAGTCTTTGTACGTGCATCAAGTGTTAAAATATTGCCAGTGACTGTCCTTGCTTAGGATTTTGAAAAAGCTGCTTTTCACACCCAGAATTTCATGCAAGGAAGACATATCATTGAGCACTGGCAAGGGGCAGTAAATTAAAATTACAGTGTGGTAATTTTAATTTACTGAATCTGAGCAGGGCCAAGAGGGGTTTAGGGCCTCCAAATGGGACACACTTACAGCTGTAAGAAGTCAACTTTGTGAAACAAAGAGGAGAGAGTCTTTTCCTTCTCCATTTCTCATGTCCTTGCCAGGCTCCATAACTGCCAGGATTTTGTCTCCAGCTACTGTAAGGCAGGTATACCTTGTTATGCCCAGTAAGTAAGCTCTACTTCCTCCTTGATCTCCAGGTAAAAGGTGACAGAAATCAGGTCCAGTTTACTTGGAATATTATGAGATGGCAGTTTGAGTCAGTGAGAGCTGCCCTACCAAAGAAGGGAGATTCCACTTCTTATGATGCCACTCTTGAAAAGTTCCTGTGTTGAAACTGTGGGGTTTGGGGTTGTGGTTTGGGGGTTTTTTGGTAGATCCACAGATCTGCAGCTTCTTCGTTTATTAATAGTAATATCTGGTACTTGATTCATGACAATTCCTATTAACATTCCCATCCCAACTGTCAGCATAGAGTAAACTCAATTGCTGCAAAGACTGTTGAGTTCTGTATCTCTTATATACATGCACCCAGATAGAAAATCTTGCTGAAGTTGCACTCAGCCACACCTATGCCATGCTGGCAGTGTTTTTCAGAGGTGAGGAAAAGGTTATGGAGAAAGAAGACAAGTGTTCTATGTGTCTGTATGGCTAACAGAATCATTATAACTACCTAAGAACAGAAGAACCAACACTGACATTTCACTGATGTAAAAAGCAGTAGAGGAGAATCAGATTCCTACTTACATTTTCTTAGGTCTACAGCACCAGCCCAGAAACATTATGAGACTTTGCAAGTTTTTTCAGAGAAATGGGGATTATTCTTGCTATTTGTTTTTTTCCTCCAGTCTTTCAATACTCCTGATCCCAGACAGAATGAGAGTGTACAAAAATAAAAGTAGTTGAGTGGGGAGAGGGAGATGGGGGAGATGACCAAAGAATCATAACCTTCAAAATAACATTGCTGGTTTGGGGTACATATGCATTTTCTGTGGAAGTTTTGGATCACCTTTCCAAATTAAAGTTGGACAATTTTGTAACATATGTGCAATTCACCCTGGGATATGCACCTTGCTTAATAAAATTGTTTCTAACAATCCACAATTCCTGTTCTGGGTTCCTCTATAAAGCCCCCAAAGTGTTTATATCTGAAAAGTCTGCTAACAGAGACTGCACTGTATATTGGTGTAAAAATAGGTACTATTTCCTGAAGAAAACAGATCTGTTACCACCACATTCATTTCCCTGAGGCCTCTGCCTTGAAAGGGCAGTTTGCAGAGCAACCTTTACTACCCATTGTGCCTGATGTCCCAGATAACATTTCAAATATTACAGAAGAAAAGAGAGTTGTGCATGGAAACTTCCCTCATATTTCAGCAGCAGGGTTTGAGCTGCATTTGACCCTCTTTATTCAGGGAGCTCAAATGATTTTCTGGATGAAAGACTTCCATACTCCTTCTAACACAACTTCAGGAAGATGCTACACTTGTGACCTGAAGGGTAAACCTCAAGGTCACCATTTGTGACCTAAAAAGTAGGTAGTTTTTTGTTGGTCACTCCTCAGCATTTCCAAGTCATCATATATCTGCATTCAAGATGGAGAAAATTATCTTTTAGCTATTTTTAGTATGTCTTAATAGTTTAAACAGCCTTCTCCTGTGAGTTGCTGAGCACTTTGCAGTCCTCCTGCAAGGATTTCAGCTTCCTTCAGTAAAGAGCATAATCATGTGCATCAACCTCTTTGATGAGCTGGAACTTGAGAGAATTCAATATATTCCTATTGAAGGCCCAATACACCCACAAAGTCAAAGTGAACATTCCTCTTATCCTGCCTTTTAAAAGAGGTGATGTGCATGTGAGGAGAATTTCAAGGTTTATTACAATACCCTATATGCCTGTAATAAAACAGCTACATTGAAAATTATTTTCTCAGCACAAATCAGGTTAAACATACAGAACATTCTCAGCTCCATCGTGAAACCCTTTTGGAATAAAAAGTCACAGAACAGAGTATTGAAAGTTGGAAGGGACCCACAAGGATAATTGAATTCACCTCACAGAACTGCAGAACAATCTGAATACCATTTCAGAGATCACCATTTACTTAAAGCTTTCTTTGTAGTAATGAACATTTAACATAGCAATTTATAACATTTACAGCTCTGGAAAAATGCTTCACACGCTTTCCAGTTCAGGCCCAGAGCAGCACTGAGGTCAGGACTGAGGGCCCCAGTATTCCCCAAGTGTGAGGCCCTGGGCAAACACAGCACTAGGCAATTCCAAAGATTACTCCTAAAATGAAAGGCATGAAAAGCAGTAAACAGGCTGGAGGCGAACATAATTGTGCATCAGTGTGCTGTGTGCGTGTGTCGAGCCTCCACAGGGGCTGCGCTCCCCGCCAGCAGTGGCAGCGGCAGGACCCGGCACGGCCTGCGGCTCTGCCACCATAATTGATAGGGCACCTGCCCCAGAAGCAGCTTACGTGAACCAGAATCAGGGGATGAAGAATTAATTAGTGGTCACACACACATATTTTAGGTCCATCTTGTAAATACTTGGAGCTCCTGCTTTAGGTTTTTGTATGCTAACGCTTGTTTCTTAGACCACTGTTCAAGGCAGAGGGCATCATGAGTTGGGGAAGATTTTTCATGACCGGGCCCTTCACTTTTAATCCAGGAGCACTCAAGTTGAGACTACTGCAAAATATAGTTGTTAAATGAAATTGCCTCTCCCATAACTTTTTCGGGGTGATTTAACTTTTGCCCTATAAAACTGCAGCTACAAATCCATCAGAATGATCTAATTATTTATAGTACTTTGGGACCACATCTCAGCTCTATGTTTTATATGGCCATTTAGTGACAGAAACTGTGATATTTTGAGTTTGGGAGAATTTTTATATGTTAGCAAGAAAACATAAAGGTTTTCCAGCATTAGATTTAGCAAAATTCTGGAAAGAATCATCCATATAATTTTATAATTTTACCTATCCTCTCACTTATTCTCTGCTCATCTACTCTGAATTAATTCTGCAGGCTCACTCCTGACTTGCTTTGTGTCTGTGTAAAGCTTTGAAAATAAGCATCTTCCTTCATGTGTTTTGAGATAAAGCCTTTGCTTAGAACTGTATGAAGACTCAAAATGCTAAAACAGAATAAAAACAAATTTCTTGTTTAAACGGGCAGTTTTGCAAGAAACTGTGGCAATTTTGCATCATGTAGAAAGGTAGTAGGCACTGAAAGACTTTTTTTTAAAGACTGTTTATGGCCTTAAGCATTTCTTATAGCCCTTTGAATACAGTACTCATACGATTATAATATTTTTAACCATTGTTTAATATCTTACAAAATGTTCATAAACACGCCTTCTTAATCAAGCTCACACATCATTTAAAAATTTCCTTTCACAATGTTGTCCCAGACAGCGCAGTGATCTCTGCATGATTCAGTCCCATGATGTCTCTAAATGAATGACTGCCATAGGAATTCAGTCAAGTGATCCCCAGTGGAGTAGATGATACCAGTGGTGGCCAATAGTGCAGTAATTCCTGTAGGAGGTTATCAAAGTCAGTCGTTGTTGCAAGAACATCAGCCTGGAATTATGATTTTAATGTTGAAGAAGAGGCAGGAGTGCAATATTATAGGAAGCACTACTAGTGTTTTTTCAGCTGAAAGTATTAATTCTGTTATAAAAGTAGGTTTATTTTCTGTCAGGAGTGCTGGAACACCACACCTTGTCTCAGATTGGTTTAAAAACTATAGCACCTCCTGGTATCTACAGTTCAGGTATCTCCTGCCTCTCGTTCCCAGGTGAGTCAAACTCCCTAGTTAATTTCGTCTCCCATAAGGGCATCCTTCTTATGGAGTTCTCATGAAGGATTGTGCTAGCAGTGGATCAATTGCAAGCGTTGTGTCCAGTCCTTTTAGGGGCTGGAATTGTCATCATTCCTTTGGGAGGTCCTTCCAAAGCCACTCAAACGTGCTGGTCAGGACTGCTGTTTCTCATTTTTCTTGACTTGTTTGTTTACTGTGTCCTTTAAGCCACTATTCCCTGTATCTCTGTCTTCAGAGTATTATCTACCACAAAATTTCAACGAGAATAAATTTAAATCATAGTTGTTCCTGTCTGTAGTAAGGATATGAGATATAGGCATAGGCTTTCTGTGTGCCCCAAAGGAAATATTTCCTTTGCATTGTGAATCCAAGTACCCACCAATAAAACGGAGATTGCTCTTTTCATTCTCATAAGAAAATAGTGAGGCTCTTGGCCTAAATCTTGTGCTAAAAGAACACAGCAGTATAAACATGCACAAATTAGTACTGCTCAAGTCACTGATCAAGTTTCAACCAAAAGGTGTCGGCACATTTACTTTACCTCTTATTTTTTATCCTCCTTTTCCTGTTCTGTTTCAAGATGTGGGAGCATTTTTTGAAGAAGGAATGTGGCTTCGTTACAACTTCCACTCCCCAGGGACTAGTGTGAAGGATTTAGTTAGCCGGACACTTCTGAGTTCTGCAGATGCAGAGATCACAGCACCTGACCTCAGCTTGAACAAAGAAGAGCTCAGCTTCAGCTTCAGCACCACCAAGGCCCCTTGTGTCTTATTGTACGTCAGCTCCTACACCCCAGATTTCATGGCTGTGCTTGTGAACCACACTGGTAAGAAACTGCTCTGGGTTCTCTCCATTGAAGGCACAACTGACAATACCAGGCTGACATTCAGGGGAAGCTCTGAACTAATGAGAAAGTCTCTTCACCCTTGTCACACTGGTTCTACTAGATTTGGTACTGATGTAACTGGCCCGTTTAGTGGTGTTTCTTTAGCCAATCCTCCCTCACAAAACACAACCAACCAAAGAATAGAAACCAAAAGCCTGCTATGACAGTCAGATCCCTGCCATGAACCAGCGTTATGGTGGGGACAAGTAGACATCCACATGAAGGCATCTGAATAGTTGAACTGGCAATATCCCTAGCAGTCAGTAGAAAGTGTCATGTACTGTTCTGAAAATCTGGATGCTCACCGAGGTGACTAAAATATGGATGCAGTATAGTATATAATGTCCTCAACATTTTGGTGATGGATGAAAGTTGGATATGGACCATTTGCTGCTACAGTATTAAAACTCTATATGAAATAAATATACTGTGATTCCAAATAGTGCCTTAGTGCCCCATGAAAATCATAATTACGATGATTTTACTACTGTTCGATTTTATGGGATGAATATTCTACATGTCACTCATTCTTTTTCCTTCGTGGGAAAGAAAGGATGTGCATGAGAGCAATCCAACATCACACAACTGAACTATTGTTATAGAGGTCTAAGTCTGCTCTTTTGGGCCAGAATAATTCCATTTTTCATCAAGAGTGTGGGCTGCATTTCCATTTTCAAACATTCTTCCTTTTAATCAAATATTTAAATGTGTTATGAAGAGCAGACACTTCACTTTTGTTTAGAAATGAAAAATCTGTCTGGCAGTATATTATGAATATCAATTAGCCACTCCTGACTATACTTTTCTGTCAATGTAACCTCAAGTTTTTATTTCACAATGTCATACTAAATGTCCATGGAAGTCCAGACAGTCACCCATCAACAACAATTAAACGTGAGAGCAAGAAAATTCCTTGTGTGAATTATGCGTCAGTGCTAATTTGTTGTAATTTTGCCTTTATTCAATGCACATCAGTGGTTTATTCTTTAGAAAATGTTATGCTTTGTATAATTTCAAAGAATTTTATTGCAGCAAGTATAATAATTTCAACAATAAAGTGTTACTTGATGTGCTCAATTTTGTACCAATTGTCCATATTGTTCAAGGCATAACTCCAATTTGTTTGGTTTGCAGTCTGGAGTGTTTACAAACACTGTGGTTTGGAAATGCTGGTCATTGTCACACTTCTGAGTTATAAACTAGAGGCAGTTTCAGCCCAGTAACTTTATAATCTCAAACACCAGCTCTTCTCTGCAGAGACCAGCTATGAGAGCAATTAAGTGTGAAATGATAACAGCTGTATGTGAAAATAAAAACAGGAAAATAGCTGGTGAATAAAGATCAAAATACCTGAGGGTGCTTTTCACATTTTTTTCTTTTTTACTAGGGAATCTGCAAATTCGGTACAACCTTGGGGGCACCAAAGAGCCATATAACATTGACATTGACCACAGAAACATGGCCAATGGACAGCCCCACACTGTTAATGTCACACGGAAGGGGCGGGATATCGTACTGCAGGTAGGTTGTTTGTTTCCATTACTCGTGTCTTGTAGCATTTTGGTTTTTGATGGGACCCCAGTCCTCTTAAAAGATCGGTGCTATTTAGAAAATAAAAAGTACAGTAGATGGGTTCTGCCTGCAGATCACACTCCTAGGAGTTAATAAAACTATTTAGTCCCTCTGCAGTATCAACTCGTGTTGTTCTGAAATCCTCATTTTAGTGTGATGACATCTGGCCTAATACAGGTGTCATTGTAGATGCTCGAGTGCATCAGAGACATCTGGGCTGATAGATAACGTGGGACTTAGGATAAACCTGTGCCATTCTGGAGTAGCAGCTGGAAGCCAGGAGGGATAACCTACAGCATCTTAAATGGTAGTGATGCCTGATGCAAATAATATTCTGTAAGTCCTGAGTCTGCAAATGAGGATGTCTTTAAATTTAAACTCACCCTGCAGTCCAGTGAAATCTCAAGAGCTCTTTTGCAAAGATGAGCAGATGCCTCTGTTTGTGTTACGAGTCTGAGATGGAGAGCATTGTTAAAGGCACATACATCTGGCTTATTTAGGTTTTAGTACAGCACAGATAGGACCTTCATCTCTCCATATATCTCAGTTTACAAAACTTTGAGATAGTGTAATGCTATTTAAATAACTGAGGGGAGTACTGCAAGAAGCACACAGTGTTTCCAGGCAGCCTCCTCTCTGTGGTAGCCACAGAACTCTCTTTTCATTCTCTGCTTGTCACGTCTGCAAACATGGAGATTGTCAGCTGAGTGTAAGAACAGTTTTGTTGGCAGGTGAGTCAGGTGAATGAGAGACATTAATCTGGGTTTGTTAGTTCAGAAGAAGCAAACCAAAACCAATAACAAATGAAATATAAAAAGAGGGAGTTTCCTTGGGAACCAAACCAAAAGGTGAAGAATGGCAGCCATCACAGTTTTATCTACCTAAAGATTAAAATCAATCCCTGACAGTTATTGTTTCAAGGTATCAAAAGGAAACTTTTGCACTACAATGTCATTTGATTGAGGTTTGCATTACTCACAATAACACTGAATGCATTGGAGTAGAATTGTCACAAAATTATTCACAAAATTCCAAACAACCTAAAAAATATATAGGTGGTACATCCAAACTCTTTTCAGGCTTTTGGAGGTTGGGAGGGATATATATTGATATATGTGTCTTTCTTGCATGCTGTTGCATTTATTTCTCCTACAACTAGATGAAAGCTAAGGAAGACCTATAGTTTGGTGTTAAAATGCTTTTATTTTGGGGAAGCTGCCTATGGGGTCCTAGTTGGCTGATTTTGGCAGCTGTAAAACTAAATAAATTATTTTCCAAAGGGATCAGATGGGATACCTTGCCCAGCTGGAAATTATGTACACAGTAAAATGTTCCAGCCTTGCATCAATTCACCTGAACTTGTTTGCCAAGAATTTTTTTCCCTGTGTTTTATCAGATCACTGTCTAGAACTTTAAAGAGCCAGAAACATTTTGGTTAGTGTAGGTCTGCTTGGGCAAAAAAAAAAAATTAATCTACTCAATCTACCTAAAATACAACTGATTTATGTAACCAGAAAGCAGATATATTTATTACATGAGACTTATTACGTGAGATGATCTGTCTGATGCATATGCAAGAATAGGGAAAGAAGGGTCCCAAACAAAGCCAATCCAGAAATCCTGTCCCTACTCTATCCTGAAAGAGACTATTTCTATCAAATTTTGTTTGTCCTCCACAAGTTTATTTTATTAGTTATCTGCTTGCCTTCTGTAAATGAGAGAACTGATATCAACAGAAATTAATCTGCTAAGTGGATTGTTCACTTGAAACTGACTCCTGTTCAAAAATTATCTCCTCATAGTGTTTGAAAAGACAGAAGATATAAATACAGTTTTTCTCAGTATTCAGAGGACAAATCATAAAGGATGAGGTTTGTCTTGCAGATTTGAGCTATAAACATTTGAGTAGACTTTTATTTCCTGCTAAATCCTTCTCCAACCTGATGAGCAGCTGGTTTGCTTGCTTTTGAAGAAGACAGCTTGCTTGCCAGGTGCTGTTGCTCACACTTTCACATCTCTACAGGGCATAAAAGTGTCACAAGAAGGATTTATTTCTCATCAAAGCTTCAATTCAAGAGCACTCAGTATTTTTGAGATCTTAACAGCAAGTTCATACTTAGAGTACCTGTCTTTCTAACTTATTGTAACAACCCTGTAGTGCCAGAGAGATTTAAAAAATCTGAAGCCAGGCAATAAATTGGTACCATATGAACTGTATGAATCAGAGTTTTATCATGATTCTCAGGAGTTTCACTAACATATAAATATGAAAAAAGACTCATTAGTGAACTCTATGAGACTTCACCTCATGCTGGCAGGCAGGAGACCACTGATTACTTACAGCAAATCAGAATTTGAGGTGGGATTTGAAATCAGCATATCCACAATACTATATGTCCATAAGGTAACAAAATAAACCCAAGAACAAATATTTAGTGTGAATTGCTTTTATTATAATTGTATCCCTATTCTGAACATACACATAGCACACAAGACTGAAGGTAGTAGCAAAGGCTCTATCAAATGTTTTTATATTTTAGTTTTATACATTCACTGACTGTAGACAAATCAATAGTTAGTTCTACATTAAATAACAAGCTCTCAATTGTGTTGTCAGTGGTTTCTCGAGGATAAGATTAAGGATATATAGTCAATTTACACATCAGAAAAAGCAAATTACATAAATTCGGGGACAACGATATACTTATTTTCTCATTTCCATGAGAGGGACAAAATTAACATTTGATAGTAACAATTCCTATCCCTCCCCTCTAGTAAAATACCAGATACTAGTAACCATGGCTCACCTCCAAGGCTCCATTAGTTCACCTGTGGCAAGAAAAAGCCTAGACTGACAGATGGGGAATGCGTTATTTCAATAAATAGCATTTCAAGAGTTGAGTTTTAGGTTATGGAGGGGGGGCAAGTTTTACTTTCTTTGACTTCATTAGAAGATTTCATGCTTCAGTAGAGTATTTTATATATCATAAAAACCAGATCACTCTTTACCAAGTGTTCAGGGGGTGATTAACACTATTCACACCTCAGTAAAATCTTCTTTGAAGAAAGCCAAGGACAAAAGCTCCCAAGCAGAGGTTCTGATCCAAAGCCCATTGAAGTAAATGAAAGGCCTTCCATTGCCTCCAGCAGGCTTTAAATTGTGTCTTAAAGAGCTGTGATAGTTGCATCCTGAGTGGAGGATTCATACCTTCTGCTTCTTTCCATGTCCCTAGAGTAAAATCAGGATGGAATCTGGATCAGAGACTTTTATGTTCTGTTGCACAAAGGCAGATCAGCCTGCTACAAAGAAAAAAGAGCAGAAAAAAAAAAGATAAAGTATGATATACTTTGATTGTTAGTGTAGTAAAGCTGGATAGCAGGACTCAGACTGGGCCTGTCAGATTCCTTACATGTACATTCTCAACAGGTCTCCAGGTCTCCATCCCTACATTAAAGCCATTTCTGGTGATGGATTATGAGTCACAGTTTATAACACCTTCTTTGTTCCTGAAAAGTATTAAACTGGAGCAACTTCTTCAGGACTCTGAAGAAACTCTGTCCTAAACTCTCAGTATGCTTTTAGGACAATTATCAGCAGCCGCTGCTCATCTTCTCAGAAGGCCACACAGAAGGACAGCTGACTTCTCTCTTTCAGCCTTGGCCAATATGTCAAACTGTGGTAGAGGGGCTGTACGCAACAATATCGTATGATCTCAATGTTAATTGCTGACTCTGCTCAAAATCAGCTAAATTGTGAGGTTTTATGGCTAAATCTTGACCTGAACTCAGCTGTATTGATAACAATACAGAAAATGTATCTGTACAAATCTCAGTTTTCCATCTTCACCAAAGGCAAGCAACAGGATACACTCATCTTTGTGAAAAATGATCAATTAAACATTTGACATTTACCCAAATGAAATCAAGAAAAAACAGAATTTTTTGCAAGTCCATTTCCATTTAGAGCTCTGCACTACTTGAAAAGAGAGAACAATTGCAAACTCCTAGATGCTTTAAAAATGTAAATCATACCAAGTTAATTCAAAACTAATCTGAATTAAAAAAAAAATTGTAAACATAATAGCAATAAAATAAAATGGGTGAATTGGAGCAAAGCAGTCTACAGATAATCCCCATCTTAATTGTAATTGTGATTATCACAATCCAACTATTATATTTTCTACATTTTGAAGCCTCAACAGAAAATGATCACTGTTTTAGCTCTTGCTTAAGAAAGACCATTAAAAAAATCACCAAATTATTTTCAGCAGCTAACCCAAAAATAATGATAGTGGAAAAACAAATTTTGTAGAAAGACATTTTATCTAGCTTTAAAGACTTCAAATGATAGAAAACTCACCATAGCCTTGGTTATGTCTTACGGTGCCTAAATACCATCCTTGTAAAGAATTTGCACCTAATTTACAGTTTGAATTCTTCAGACTTCAAAATTTAACTTTGGGATCTTTGTGTCTCAGCTTGATAGATGAAAGAAATGTTTAGTGTCAGGCATCACTCCCCTTCACACTTTCTTAGAGATGCTGATTAAAACATCTTTTCATCTTGTCTGCAAGATGCTAAATAAACTCATCTATTTTAGTATAGCCTCATCCATCTATAGTTTTTGAGACTTAAAACAGTTTTTTAACTCTTCTCTGAAAACTCTCCCTTTTGAGTCACATTTTGAGAACATTTACCCTAGGATTAGAAATGGTAATAGTTGTTATGCCATCAAAATGATGTAGAAATACCACCTTTATTTATTACCTTCATTTTCTGGGAATTATGCAGCCTCAGCATCCTTTGGCTAGCACCATAAATTGTCTAGACACCAGATTAATCTGAAGGCTGGTTTAGCTAACACTCAACTGGTAGGGAATGGGGACATACTGTTCGTGATTTGAAAGGATCCAGTCAGAGAGTATTTACAAATTCTATAGCCGCTGACATGAATAAAACATGTTTTATGTATCCAGGACTTTAATCACAGGTAAAACGTGTAAACCATAGTTAACATCAATGCAACAGTTAGCCCTCTGCTTTTTTTCCTAATAACCAGGTAATTCTATTATATTGAAAGAATAATTAATGAATTTCCAAACATATTTTGCTTAAAGGAAAAAAAAATCATTTGTTCTATCAATAGTAGAGGCCTTGCTGATGAAATGAATTATTTAAAATCCCTGAGGATACATCCTTTTCACTAAATGCTAGTGCCACAGAAAGGCAAACTCAAACCATTTTCTAGAGCAGAGCCATACATTAGATCTGCATGTTTAATGCATTAGCACTTAGTCTACCCATAACTGCTGAGCTCTTTTTTCAATCAAATTTGCAAGGAAGTGGTTTTTACTCAGGTCTGAAAAATGGGGGTTTTTTTTCCACAAATAGGTGACAAATAGCATTAAAAGCTATCAAGAGATATCAATAAACTTTTGAAAATCAAAAAAAGCTTTTATTGATATAATATGTCATGCCTATAAGCCTAAGAAACATCTGGTTTCCAAAATATACACAATTATAGACCCCAATCTTTTCATAATTCAAGTTCCCTCCAACTAAAGGATGTTGCAGATGTTGCAAATGACCAGGTGTTTAGTACTGAAAAATGTCTGTAAACAACAGCAAGAAATGGCAGAACAAAATTTTAATTGTGTCTACCAGAATCAGAAATTAGCAAATAATTCACTGATGATTAATTTTTTTACCTATTCTTTTGTGCTCACAGGATGACCATGAGCTCTGAGCAGTTTTGTTAATTTAAACCTTCACTGAATTTACTCAACTTCTTTATTTTACAGTGTGACACACAGTATTTCAGTTAAAGACAGCAGTAATAGGTAGACAGGAACCTCATAAATTAACAACTTCTACTCCCCTTTTGTGTGTGATAGAGCTGGCTAGTGGCTTCTGTCGAGGTAAGCCAGCACATCCTCATTGAATCTCAGCTTGATGAAAGACAGCCAGAAAGTTTTCAAAAACCAGAACTCTGTTCACTCATCAACAAATGAGTGGGTGGAATATCCTCACTCTGAATATCAGGACATGGCATCCTATCTCTCTTTTATTGGAAAAACATGGTGAAGCAGTGGGAAAAACATTGTCCACACATCTCCATCTGGGGGTAGCATTGCTCCCTGTGGTTTTCCTGTAGCTGCTGCAGAAAGGCAGAGGCAGATGACAAAGTCAAAACCTTCTTAAAAGTTTTCACCTCTCTGCATCAGCTGAGATAATTTCAAACTTAGAAGGTTTTTGGAAGAATATTCCTCTTTACTTTCTGCTTTGTAAAACCCCTCCATAGGAGAGGAACTCCTTTATATATCCATCCTTCTCATATCCTTTTAGCAGAGCTTGTGTTGCTGGATTCAGAGGCATGTTTCAGCTGCCTTGTCCCAAACTTTGCCCATGTCTAGGCCATGTATCGTGGTAAGACCCAGAAGCAAAATGTCTTCCTCACCCTACATCCCCATTTTCCTTGGAAATAAAGCTAAGGTCATTCAGGTCGGAAGGGAGCATGGTGCAGTCTGGTATTTTCTGAGTCTGCATATGAGAGCAGAGCAAAGGTCTGTAGAGCATATCAGCAGGCTTATCCACCCCAGAAATGTGTTACCTACACTGGCTATGTTGAAACTATTTCCTTCTTCTATAATGTATTTTCAATGATAAGTGTGTCTGTGTGTGTTCCTTGGCCTCTGTGATAGCTGGTTTTATATCATTTTATTGGAATTAAAGAAACAAGGAAAGAACAAAAAATTCATTAAGTAATCCCAGAGTCCAAGACAAAGCTTAAAAAGTCAAAACCTACCATGAAATAGGTGATTTCCATTGTATGGAAGCACACATTGGACAAATTAATGTCCTGTGAAAGTCATCTTTAGGTACCTGAGGTAGATCTCTTTAATTTTAATGACTTGGAATTATATGACTTGCTATTGCTTCTGTTAACATTTATTGTAATTCATCTACTAAAGAGAGCAATAAAAAGTCAACAGATATGTGAAAGAAGCATCACAGAATCATTTCAATTGAAGGCAGCCAAACTAAATAGTCTGCCTTTCCTTATCAGTGCTTCTGTTACATTTTGAGTTATGTTTCTACGTTTCCTTTTAAATTTTATCCAAAATTTTGTGGGCTTTTAGAGGGAGACAAATTATCCCTGTCATTATTTAGGGGAGCAACAGCAACTTTCAGGTATATATAAAAGCTTTCTGCATACAAAGGATCCAAGTTTTAAACCAGAAAAAAAATGCTTTATTTTTTCTGTATTTTTTTCTACAATGTATCTATGGTTTTTTCCATGTCTGTATCATGTTAATCATATTTTTAATATAAATTCCTGCAAAAAAGAGATTTTATCATAAAATACTGTAGTTGACCTTTATTTCAAATAAACAACTGCTAAAGGCCAAACCAGTGCATTACAGCAGTGAAACAGATTTTTAGGAGTGGTTCCTAAAATAGCATTTACTGTACCTCTATAGAAATTTCATCTGCAGAGCTCAAAGCACAGTGCCAGCCTTTAGTTTGCCTTACATCAAACCAGCCAAGTGTGTGCCTCCTCCTGTGTTCCAGATGAGCAGTGAGGCTGCAGGTCTGTGACAGTCCAAGGCAGTAAAAAATGCTGGGTTTATGGTCCTGCCTGTTTCTGTGGATCCACCACTCATTTACAGTCCATGGCTTTGTCCCTGCTCTGGCTCTGATCTGATCTGCACTAACCTGGGTCAAGGACCTGACCCATCAGAAACAGATCAGCGGAGCTCTAGTGCCACACTTAGGAGGGAGCTGAATTGCAATAACAGTGACCATGATCAGCCGAAGCAATTACACAATTACCACTCCAATCTGCTTCGTTCCTCTTGTACTAGGAAAAAAATAATCAAATATCATGATATTAAAAATATTTGGTTTAAGTTTTTTCCTAACTTTTTAGCAGGTGAACAATCATCTATATTACACCAATAAAAAGAATGTCGTAATACCTCCCATTTGATTTTCATAATCAACTTCTTTCTCATACACTGCTATCATACTTGTGAGGAGGTCTAACTAAACACCTGCATACCACGTTGTTATTTTATTGGGGTCACATGCCTAGTCTGTTCTAACTTGGTAGGCATTTTTGAGTAGGAACCTTTTTTATTATGTGTTATTACAGAACTTAGCACAAAAAGCCCTTGTTCAGGATGAGAGAAGTTGGTAACAAATGATAAATCATCGTAATAATGCAGAAGATAAATACTACACTGATCATGATGGTAACAACCCCTTCTTTATCCTGCTATTGTGGAAGTCAATTGCAGAGCTGTATTGACAGCACATGGTGTGAGATTGACTTACAGCATTATTATTCCATCTGATTTTGACGATTTTTTTATAAAATGTCCCCAGCATATAGAAAAACCCTAACTTTACAGCAGTACACAGGCTGAGTTGACTATGATTCAGATGTAAATATATCCACAAGGTGAACATAAGGTACATGTT